>VZTV01032239.1:7590-17919 GCA_013400875.1 Anhinga rufa | reverse complement strand
CCCTTGGTGAATCCATGTTGACTGCTTCTGACAACCTTCTTTTCCTCTGCATGTCTGGAGATGACCTCCAGAATTAACTGCTCCATCACCTTTCCAGGGATGGAGGTGAGGCTGACTGGCCTATAGTTTCCTTATAGGTTCTCCTTCTTGCCCTTTTTGAAGACTGGAGTGATGCTGGCTACCCTCCAGTCCTCAGGTACCTCTCCTGTCCTCCATGACCTTTCAAAGGTGATGGAGAGTGGCTTAGCGACAGCATCCACCAGCTCCCTCAGAACTCGTGGGTGCATCCCACTGGGGCCCATGGATCTGTGAGGATCCAGTTTGCCTAACTGATCTCTAACCTAATCCTCCTCAACCAAGGGGAAGTCTTCCCTTCTCCAGATTGCTGTCCTGACCTTTCTAAAAGGCCTGTAGCCATCCATATGACAGCATTCCAGTCATGCGAGCTATCCCACCACGTCTCTGTAATCACAGTGAGATCGTGGCCCTGCGACAGCACACAGATCTCTAGTTCCTCCTGTTTATTCCCCACACTGCAGGCATTGGTGTACAGGAGTTTCAGAGAGGTAATTGAGCACGCAGGTTTCCCTGGAGCAGTGCACAAGGATGCACTAGAGTCATGCACACCCTTGAGGTGGTTGATCTTCTGGCTGTCATCTCATGAGGCAGTTAAGGCACCTTTGTCGCTGCTCTGGTTGGCCTGGCTTATTCCCCCATTGGATGTGATGGCATCAGCATTGCCACTTTGGCCCCCACCCCCAAATCCTTCATGCAGTCACAGACCCAAGTGTTGGACAACAGCAAGGGAGGATTTGTCCATTCTGTGAACACAGGCTTCTCAACCGCTGGGTGTGCACTTGAGGTGACAAGTAATGACCAGACCTCTACAGCCTAAAAATTAACTATGGCTAGATAAATATCAGAAACTAAATATTTGCAAAACAGAGTGCTCTAGGGGGAACAATGAAACAGATGCCATCTCCTAACTTTTAACAGCAGGACACTGGAATATATACAGGAGTCAGCAGTACTGAGTTTCTGTGGAGTCTTAAAACATGATTACCATGTAAATCAGAATTTCTTTGCCTGCTTTATTAGAGTTTAATATATGTAATGTAGATTAAGTTATTCTTAAATGCCTGTTACAGATTCAGTAGGTAAAGGAATCATTCCTGTTAAATGTCATGGGTAGAACCGAATACACCAACAGCTTTAATGAATACCTGTTAGCAAAGTTACTTTCACAGATTAGCATAGCTATAGTTAGCAATTCACCCACAAAGCATCAATTCTTTTTCTATTCTTTCCCCTCCCACCCATAAAAAGCTGCTCTTTGAGCAAGTATCTATATCCTAGAGAAATTAAACAAAAATAAATACCGTTAGGTTATGGATTTAACGCAAATTAGAAGGAGACAAAAAAAAAACAACAACAAAAGCATTTCTGATATTTATTTCCTGCAGATACTCAGAAAAACCAAGGACATACAGTGGATTATATTTACTTCAAGACTGCTCTCCAGCTCTTTGAACAGAAGCTGAAGGAAGTTTGGGTATCTATCACCAGATTTCCGCAGTGCCATCAACATCGCTAACACTTTTTCAGATTGTCTCCCTGAAGTGAGACAAGAAATATGACCCAGAAAACATAACTACCTGTCAGGGGCCAAAGCTTCTCTGGCTCAGGTAATGCCAGACTGCTGATGTGGTCTGAAAAGCTCAAACAGGCAGAGTGAAGTGATATAAATTAAGACCACCTCTCCTGGAAATACTGTAGGAAAGGCTTAAAGCTTCCCAAAACTTGTCAAGAGAGCAAGAGACTTTGGAGCCCAGATTAAACCAAAATCCACCTTGAAAGAAAGGTGACAGGGCTGTGCTAACAACCCAAGCCAAAAATACCCATGCTCATTCCTCAGTTCCTCAAACCTGCTCATTTCCCCAAACCAGTATTACATGGCAGCAAGCTGTTTCAAATCTGCTAGGGGTAGGACTGCATTATGTACTTATTTTCAGGTTTATTTATAACATGGATTGTAGGCCATTCAAATATTGTTAAAAGGACCACTTGAGACTTTCTACATAATCTTATGCTGTTTCCATTTGCATTTTCTTAATCGAAGTTCCAAAAATAATCTGGTTACAGGACTCATCTTTAATACTCTCTCATTTCATTGACCATATACGTTGATTAAACTTGCAACATGAAGTCCTTTATGCTGAACAAAGCTATTTACTCTTAAAACTGGTTATACCAGAGAGGAGGATAAACTAACAGAAACAGCGGAAAAGTTAAACATATAAAATTCTTATGGATATTTACCTAAGCTACCTTCTTAAGTCAGAGCCCAGCTGGCCTGATGGCCCCATCCAGCTGAAGAGGTGAGTCACAGACTCCAGTTACCAAGATACCAAGAGCTGACACTGCGTGGCTAGAGATGGATGCACATCTTGTTTTACAAGAAAAAACAGAGAGACTAGGCTGGTATGATCAACAATTTATTTGTCAAATGCTCCACAATCCTGACATATCTATGTTCTTGCCCCTCCCTGCAGCATTTGAATATACAACTTTATTCTAGCAGTTGTTCTACACCTAGGTTTGCCACTTTACCTCCCTTCACAAGCTGAGGAAGCATGGGATTTGATTCCCATTTCAGGAAGTACTGCAAAAGGTAATTGGACTTAAGAGTAGAAACCTGCCTGCGTGTCTGTTTGTGAAACAGACTACTATGCATACACGCACAAATAGGGAGCCAGAAATAAAACCAGGTTCATGTGAAGAAGGTAGACAAGCTCCTCAGTTTTCAGGTTATTACCAGAGCTATCACACTATCAGCAGGTCCCCTGTGAAACTGTTGTTGGAGGACTGCTTATTGCTTTAAAGAATGCAATACTCCACAAAGGCATTTTGGCAGTAAAGAAATGCTCACAGAGCATATGCTGCTCCAGGAGATAATTTAACTTGTCGGACAGGACTCAAATTTGAGTACATAAGACTTCTAATTTTTAAGTTAAATTAAATTATGCAGAGCATATCACATCCATTGAAAAGCACAATGCACTCTTGCAGGATTTCACTGCTGCAATATAGATCCCACCACCTCTTTTATTACAGCAATTTATAAGGATTAGCTGGTGGGTATTGTTGGGTTGGGGGTGGGGGCATTACTTATGTTCAGAGACTGGTTTTCAAGTTATTTCAGTAGAAACATAAGGCAGAGAATTACATCAGAATAATTTACTTTCTCAGAAATCAAGTCTATGTCTTGAGTGTTCAAAGTTCCAGATGTTTTTGAGATTGATACACTCCATTACTATTCTTGTCTTTTGCCTCCAGCTTATAATATTCAGGCTCTCACTGAAACACACCTTTAGATAAAACTTGAGTGATAAAATACCCGTTGCAAAACAAATTATTGCTATTATTAAAAGCTTCAGAACAAAAAGACTTGTGGCTGACAGCACACATTCACAAATAAAAACTCTGCACCTATTCTTTATTCGGTGATGTGAAATTTATTCTTGATCCAGTATTCCCATTGATAACTAAAAGAATGACTAGAAAAATATTAACACTTTAAAAATTCAGCAAAGAATTGGAAGCACTCTGAAACATGAAATCAACCTACTCATCACTTGCCAACAAAAGAAACAAACTGGCAACAAAAACTGGAAGAAAGTGAGCTCATGCAGAAGGAGTTAAAAGAGCAACTATATTTTACATGTCTTGAAAAGACACATCTCTAAGCTGATCAGGGAACGAGTAAGGTTAATGCCACAGCAATACACAAACAGCAATTCAGTGACATGGTTATATGGATGGAAACATAACAACTAGGTTTAAGCAAGATAACAGTCCACATGATAAGAAGTGGTCTGGTCCTTGTCTGATAAATTGGAACATTAAAAAAAAACAAAAGGTGGTGGTACACTTGCACAGCTTTTCTTGGTGTGTTACAGAAACGGCTTATTTGCCCCAAAGTCATCACTGAAGAAAGAAAAGAGCGCTGTAATAGTACATCAAAAGTAGCACACAAATATTCATACAAGAGCTACCTACATCTTTCTGACACTGATGATGCTTCCAGTTAAATGCTAGCAAAGACAGCATGACAAGACTAGAATAAATAATTGATGGAAAACAATAAATACCAAAAACACATAAAAACACTGAAGTTTGTCATTGACGCTACCACCACAGCCTCATATACCTGGAACAATCAAACGACTGATACGATGTTGGCTCCCTTCAGCCTAAGGCCAGAATCCCACAGAGACCAGCGCAGACTTAGCATCACACAAGCAGGTAGTTCTCTGGTTATTACAGGCATCATTCTGGAAACAAAACGGACATTAAAAAGAAAAAAAGACAGACTTACTTATCAAGGAAGTCCTTGTCCACAACTGCACAGATATCAAGCAGAGGATTTCCCATTCCAAACAGGACATTTTCACTGTAAGAGAATCAATTATTGCAAGTTAGCTGAGCATTACTTTATTGGTCCGAGTGTAATATGTTGAAGTATAAGAGTATAATAAAATTTTTTATTAGAAAAGTTTTTCTTGAATACAGCTAAGGAACAAAAGAAGATACACATTTTGCCCAGCACAGTAGTCACTTGGAGACCTGGCGTATAGAGAGTCAAGTTTGAGTGAAGTAGCATCCTACAACAATCTTTTTAGATCAATATATAAAGGTATATATTGTGTTAAGATATCATTCACTCAGATAAAGAATTAGAGCCACATGCCACTTTCTGTAATTTTAAAGGATTGCATTCAGGTTGTAATACCAGATTTTAGACAGGGGGAGCATCAGACCAGGTTATCAGAATTTCCCTGAACAGACTTAGTTGCTGGGCTTACTCTGCTACTGACCAATAATTAACAATTCAAGTCTGTTTTAATAAACTGAAATTAAGAGATTATGGATTCTGCATTGCCAGCCACCTTAAACAGAGTAGCCGTCTACCGATAAGAACGTATGTACTTTTAAGCAATTTGAAATTCATGGCCACAACTTCTGCCACATAGAAGTTAAGACATCAGAGATATTGTAAACAGCTGAAAGAGCTGGCTTTAACTTTTTTTTTTAAAGATTCATTCAGAAGCCATGTGTTACTTTTTCCTGAATAGCATGTACTTGGGTGATAATGCAGTAATACCACAGGATTAGTTACGTGGCCTAGTGTCAAGTAGGAGCAAATGCAGCTGTTCTCCAAGGCTGCCCGAAACTACATCCAAACCCATCACATTCCTTGCTAAGCTAACACCTGCTGCCTCCAACTGGCAAGGCAAGCCCTTCCTCTAGCCACCAAAGGTAGCTTCGGTATGACCACCAAATATGCCTCCCTCTTCACCGCGTCTCCATCAAGTATTTGCAGAGAAAGAATATTACCTGTCTCTCCATCCCCCCAAAAGTACTACTGTAACACTGCAGTTGGATCCAAATTTTATCTGCAGTTTACCCAAAGCTGCGTAACAGTGTCAGCTGACCCTCAAAGAGAGTGAGTTTTCCATTGCTCTGGCCCGTTTAGAGCAATTAAGTGTTTTAGAGACTCGACATCTGCCTACTAAATGATAGATTTCATTAATTTCTACTCAGCAGGATAAGAAAAAAGAATACAAAACAAGCAGAAAGGGGATGATATGGAACAATCTCATGCTATGAAAAGCGCTTAGCTGACAAAAATTTGAAGCTGCTTGCCAAAAATACACAGTCAAACTTCTTCCTCTTTACGATGCCACGTTAGCCTCCATTAAATAATAAATTCTGAAGCATCCAGAAATGAAGAAGTAGAAAACGTTATTAATAACCTTGATATTGTGACACAGCAAACCATTCTTTAAGTATCCTGTTTTTTGTTGTAGCTTTCAAGACAGGCCATTACAGAGAAATGGGCTGCAAGTGAAATGCGGAAGACACTGCTTTCTGAAGACTGAGCCAGAAGTCCAGCCCACACCTAACCAAGATAGGTAACATCTGCTTAGTAAAAACCTACAGGCCTCACTAAATACTTTTGTCAGTGTGAAAAGAAGTATGGATTCTTCTAAATAGCATAACCGTAAGTGATACCTAGCTAGAAGAAAAGAAGAGGGAGAGACAGATTACAGTTAAGACAACATAAGGATAACAGGGATTGCAGTTGGAGACCCAAGACAGGACATTCTCACCAGATTAAAAAGGAAGTATTGCATCAGTGCTATTGCAGCACACTGAATGAACAAATCAGAACTCGAGAAGTGCCGAATGCAGATTTGTCCCAAACTTTTCACCTTCTGTGAAATTCTACACATCGATGATTTTGTACCTACACTTAAGGAAAAAAATGCATAACTTATATGGATAACTTCTATATAAGGCAAGTATCAGCACTTAAGCGTATGGTGCGCCGGAAAACAGCGGCTGTACTTCAAAAACTCTCCGAAATACAGCTGACATGTTGAGGTCACTACCTATGAAGAAGTTACCCCGTTCAACAGAAGAGCAAAACAGAAGCTACCAAAAACATTTAACAAGCTGCGGGCTGCAGACACACTGATTGATATACTTGAAGCAGCACAAGAGCAACTTTGTCCTGGTTTAGCATCCACAGAAGCTCTATCAAGCCAACAACGTGCACGCAGGCTCCTAATGTGTCACCAGCAGCAGGAACTAGCACTTTCAGTGCCATTTAATCCAGGCAGCTCTTTACATCACATACAAGTCCTGTTCCAGTCCCAAGCCTTCCTCCTCCCATAGTATTTTATAATCATCCCCATTCAAGTATTCCAGAGGCTGTGTAGTAGGGTGCCACCTGGGATGGAAAGTTTTAAAAGCCAAGGTATCTATCACTAGACTAGTAAGTGTATGCTCAGAAACATGCCCCTGAAACTTCTGGGCAAACTCTCCCCAACTTCAGAAGCACAGCTGTTTCTCACAACCAAATGCAGCATAGCAGAACTCAGCAGCTTTTCAAGCACGTAAGTCTTTGAGTACATTAACTGTTTGATTCCTATGAAGGAAAAAGGCATGCAGATTATAACACTCATGTTATTTTTGCAAATAATCTAAATACATGAGCTAATATATACTAATAGCTAGCCTTGTGTTTTCAATTAACATATATTTCTACATTTTTGGTTGTTTCAGCTAGATGTTTGAATTAACTAAGTCCCAAGGTTCTAGGACATCCACGCTTAAAACTAGATATTAACATTCCATTGGCAAAAAGGAGAAAAATCCATGCGCTCCATTTGTACTGGAGAGTGTAGTTGCACCATTCCTTAACTGACACTGCGTTTGGCAAAAATACCTTTCTGGGCAAAATGGGAAGAGTCTAAACAAACTCTTTCCAAGTCACAAATTTTAAAAGTTCAACAAGTTTAAGCAGATGTTTGAGATCACCACTGTGATCAGCATCTTCCAATACAAGCTTTCTGAACCACAATCTGGAAGGTCCAGTATTTCTACTGTTAAAGACTTGGCTGTATAAATCCTTTGCACGTTCAACCTGATTAGCCCAACGTTGGCTACATTTCAGTGCAGTGCCGATCACCCTTCCCTTCTCCAGGGGCCGCAAAGCATCTGCACTGCTATGCTACTGCGCTTTTTTATGGCGCAACACGAGGTACAGCAGTTACTTAGCTAGTTTGCTCCTCTGTAAAAATGAAAATCGAAAAAAAATTATCACATATACTCTGTAAAACCGCATATTGTAAAAGTATAAAATTAACATATTTAGGATCCCAGAGAAGGTTAAATTTATAAGTCTCCGCAGCAAGAAACTGAGATATTCACCTGTTACATTCTCACCAAGTTTAACACTCAGCAGTACATGTGAACCTTATTGGCCTTATGTTTGCTCTTCAGTCACACTGGACACCTGCATTGATTAAAATTCCACGAATTATTTCCAACCAACTTCACGTAAAACATAGAGAGAAAGCAGCAACAGTTTCCCGAAATGTGAGATTTCACAATACATGGGGTATTTGGGAAAGGCAGAGAACAAACACTTATGTACTCCACAGCCTCCCTGACTCCCTCCAGTCCCTGCTCTTGCATGGGAGTGCTGGTATCTAATCATCTGAGAAGGACGTTCTCGCTTAACTCGACTAACCTATTGCAAAAGAGTATTTGGCTCATCTCTTCAAGAAACAAGAGACAACTCCTCCACCTGTACAAATTAAGGGCATATTATGAACTATATACAGTCAGTATGTATGTGTGTGAGCGTATATATATGCACAGAGAACATATACATATATATATATATATGAAAACAGTATATGTACTTTTTAAACTCTAAGCTAAGAATAAGATGTTCATACAAATCAAAAAGATGTCTGGACACAGAAATACACTGTCTATCGAGCAGGGAAAGCTACAGCAACAGTAACTTACTTTATAGAAAGCCTAGGTGCACACCGCATTCGCATTCTAAACTCCCGACAACAAGCAATACATTTTATGAGTTTGTCATTTAACTTTGCACTAGATGAAGAGTGAGTTGTAATTATACGGTCAAGCAATGTAATTCATTAAATACGAATAAATCTTCACCTGCTAATTACGGCATTTTGTTTGGACATTGCCAGGATGATTGATTTTTTCACAAATAGCCAGTGCTTCACATATTATTCTCATCACAAGTTGCAGAAGTAATGAAGTGAAACCAAACTGGATGAAAACAAAACAAAACAAAAAACCCAACCAAACAAAAAACCCACATCAGTACAGAGCTGCCCTGTAATCATTTTTAGGAAGTCAACAAAACGAACCATAACATATGATCTGGAAAGCTGTGTCCAATATCACGGTTATACATTACTAATGCTCCACTGCTGCGGGCATTTTTAAAAATACGGTCCTGTCTCAAGTTGGCTGCTGAACATTAGCAGTACTGTATCTAACTACCACACAGTATTGTTATCACCCCGTGCTGCTGTGCACTTCAGTGGAAGAGCAACATCAAAATATCAGTGAAAGCGTATTATTAGTTACTGGCACAGAGACAGACGGGGTATTTTGAGCCTTTGGATACTAGCATGTCTTGCTTAAAAAAAAAGTTATCCCATTATTTCTTAAAAAAACATTTCATTTTTTTTTTCTTGTTAACTGCTGCAAAAATTTTCTCTTCTACAAAACAGTAACTAACGGTAAAGGAAGCCAAGTTGAAAATGTCGCGCTTTTTTTATTGCTCTCTAACAGCCTCATGCTGCTGTGCAGCTGCAACGTACACTTAATATCAAATTCCTATACCAAGACATTTTTCAGTCAGAAATTCTTAATAAGACATGACTGGGACATTTGGGTGTCCCAGCTGCAGGACAGCCTGCTGTACGCCTAGTCTTTCGTTTACAAATATAAGATACGGTATCATAAGATCTAAAATGTTGGTATTTCTACAGGGTTTGATTAAAAGCAAGGCCAAACAAGGCACGTTCTAAGCCTGTTCTCAGGATATCCATTTCAGTCACAAAGGAACATAGTTAAACGTCAATATAACATAGGATTTGAATTTATCAGAGATCATTTGTACGTGTAGTGAAAACAGCAACGGTTCCAGATTCACAGCATTTGAATAAGGTCTCAGCTAAGACCATCATTCTCTCACCCCACTTACCTATGCAACGTAAGCAAGTAAGATGACATTTACCGTTAACCATAACTTGTCCGACACTAAAAGCACCACAGAACTATTACTTTGTGATTCCAGAGTTCAGACGCTTTCCCTCACATCACTCGCCAGCAAATCACTTCGGCGTATAGAGCTTAACCTCACAAGGAGCCTGTGGGACTGCTCACGCGCTCCCCTTATGCAGGTCTTCAGTAAAGGCAGTGTTTGGCTACGCAGTTACATCTTTACGTGCTGACCTAGAGGAGCATCTTCAGTGAAGGCTTCATTCATTATGAAACACAGCCTTCTAGAGCGACACATTCACAGCTTCCAACTTAGAAGCCAAGCCTAAAAGCCTCGGCCTTACGTAAGCAGGGCTGCCGCACTAAAAACCCCGTTCCACGCCAACCCAGCCCCACGAGCTCCAGCAGCGAGGCACTACCGCGATCCCAGAGCGGCACCGGCTGCGCCCCTCGGGCAGGAACCCGCCGACTTCGGCGGGTGGAGCGCGGAGGCGGGCGCCTTGCCTGGAACGGCCACCCGACCCGGAGCCTGCCGGTGCCACGGGAGGACCGACCCGAAGGGCTCCAAAGCGGGCGGGCACTTCGCTTCTCGGTGCCACCCCGGCTGCGGACGGGCTGCGTTAGGACGCGACGCTGCCCGCGCCGATTCCCCTCACGGAGCGCTCGGCTGGCGCGGCGGCAGCTCCGCCGCTGCCCGGCTGCCGG
>VZTV01032231.1:0-14402 GCA_013400875.1 Anhinga rufa | reverse complement strand
TCCACTGGTCACCGGCCTCCAACAACCAGACTGTGCACAATACACAAAAGATAAACTCCCTCCTTTCATGTCCTGCCCTCTCCCTAATGCCTGAAAGGGAGGGCTGGATTTCCCACATCACTGAATGAGATGGAAATCCATTTTCTGGTTTCACTGGATGTGGCTCCAGCGCCAACCTTTGATGCAAACAGTCTCAGTGGTACGAGAAGTTTTGATCCTGTAAGCGGGTCCGGGGTGAGATCCTCCCCGTTCTTGCGCTGTGTGTTGAACCAGCACGGTAGAGCAAGGCGTACTGCAGAAATTTAAAGAAGTGATTTATCTGTCCTAAACCTGGCATATGAAAATGAGTTATCTTAGCCCCAGCTCAGCCCCTTAGCCCTCTGTAACGCTAACGCACAGAATACAGGTCCTTCTAAAGGCGATTCACCTGACCTGGCATAAAACTTGTCTAAGGGCAAGAGGAGTTGCCCTTCGCAGGGCTGCCCGCAGTCTCATTTGGACTTTCACATCATTCCTATAAAACAGCTGGGCCAAAGGGATTGTTTTAGCTGGAAATCTTCAAACTCATTCTTTTAATCTCCTTGCAGCGCAGTGATTTCGAAAAAAAAAAAAAAAAGGAACATTTTTAACACAGAAGAAAAAATCTCATGAGACAAAACAGAGAATTTTGTATTGGAAAAAATTCCCACCTACATTCTGAAGTTATACAAGTGTAAATAATGTGGTTTAAAATTACTTTACATCCTTTGATGTCACGGTATAGCGTTAAAATTAAATAGTTAAAATATTATATTCCAAATAATTAAGAGCAGCTGCAATTTAGTGCTCACTGAAGTGTGCTGCTTTATTTTCTGGATTAAAATAGCTCTGATAAAACGAAATAACACTTTTAGGCTGTTGTCATTAGAGCAAAAATAAAGTAGAGGTAGTAGAGATACGTGTGAAGTAATACCGAGGCAGAAATACTAGTCTATTAGTTTTTCATTCAGTGCACATTGCAAAATAAGAGAGATACGAGCGTAAGCCATATAATACCTTTTCAAATAAAATTTCATTTAAAAAATTGACATGGGAGATTTTGGAAATACCGATGGACTTAAATTTGCCTGAGCCATCGTTTGAATGCTGCGGGCTCTCCGACACGTTTTCTGATTGCCCAGCTACACCTAAAGATTAGGAGAAGGAAAAAAAACCCCAATGATTGAGGTCACTACGAAACCGCAAGTGATAAAAACTGAACGATACCGTCGGCAGAAATGAGCGTCTGAAACCCATCCGTCTACCCAAGCACAGCTTTGCTTCTCTCCTGTCGAGCAGGAGTTCTGTTCCTAGCAAAGTTTGCTTGATTTTACTTGCCCACAGCAGACTCGCCAAGGGAAGCGGGAGCAATTCTGACAGCTTGGCTCAGCGGTTTGCTGGCTCCAGACAAAAACAAGAACTGACCTTTTATTTCAGTCAACACCAGCCCCTCCAGAACATCCAGGTTCCCCCAACGCTGCCTTTTAAAGCCAGATTCCTTTGCCTCATTTCTCCTTTCATCACATGAATTCATTTTTGTTGCAAAATGCCGTATCAGCGTGAATCCCTTGTATGGATTTCATATAATTACTATTATGCTTTCATTACACTTCTCATGTGCTTTAGCAAGAGGTATTTTATAAATCATGTAGATTTTCCAATCAGCTTCCTTTGAATGTTATCACCCAAGCCTTTTTCTCCATGGGAATCTATTATAATACCTGTTGTAATGAGCAGAACGATACAGTCAAAGATTTTCCTTGAGGTCTAAAATGTCTTGAGATAACAAATTGCTCTTTATTTATACATAAGAACGGATTCCACTTTCACCAGTAAAACTAGCAGAGAGACCTGTAGGCTTTCAAATGCTAATTATATTCTGTCCGAGGGACTAAATCCTGCCAGAATGCAGCAGGACAGCAAGTGACTACACACCATGGTACATTAAAAAATAAAGCTGGGCTAATCCAAACCTCAGTTAGTAATCCTGCCTGACAAGCAGTTCTGTGTTTAATGGGTAATTTAATCGCTCACCAGCGACTCGTTCAGAAAGCATCCCAGTTCAGGGGAAATCCTGCCACCTCCAGCACGCGCTTATACCCCACGACTGCAATGGTCTTTCCTAGAGCTACGGCAGCACCCAGACATGGTGGAGGGCAGGAATCGGAGAGGCTCAAAATGCGTAACCGAATGCAGGAAAACAGGAGAAAGTACCATTTAGAGGAGAAAAAAAAACCCCCAAGCAACTTCCCCAGACACAACGGGTTAACGTTTAAAACAGCAGTGCCGCGGTCCACGCGGTCCGTCCATGAGGATGCATTTGCTAAAAGCAGGGGGAGCACATTCCCTCTGCTCCAGGGACCCCCATCCCGGCTCTGCATTTCTGTCTGAATGCATTTACTCCCAGCTGGAACCCAAACAGGCAATGCTGAAGGAGCATTTCTCCAGTAACCCAGCTGAATATTTCAGCTGCTGCCTGGCCTCCCCTGCGGCAGCGGCTGGTGCGCACGGGGAGGCAGGCAGCCCTGCTCTCGCCCTCCAGACTGCTGGAGAGATCCAAATCCTCTCTGAGATGGCACTTCAGAGGAGCATCGGTCAGCCTGAAGAGCTGTGAGGACAGATGGGCGCCCGGGCTAGTCACGGCCATTTTAAATACATGATTGTGCCCTATTGGACTTTATCCAAGACACTGATCATTTTCCAGTGGTTTAATGAAGAATTCAGGAAGCTATTTGGGTTTTTTCCCCATAATGTACTGTAACCCTCGAGGATCTCAATCACCTCCGTAAACCAAATTTCAAAAAGGCCATTTGAACGGTATTTAGAAGAATTTCCAGGCTATGTCATCTCCACAGAAGGACTGAGGACAAATCCAAGAAAGCATTGCTTTCACTTACAGATCTTTGCAAAAATGCACATTTTCACAACCGATTCACTAAAGACTCCTCCCAGGTAATCACCCCCCGGCACACTTGTTAAAGAAGTGGATTAAATCTGTGTGGGCACTAGTGGTATTTGAACCCCTTAATTAAACCTAACCAGTTTCTTGTTATAAGGCTCACACAGCTCTCACTGTTCCTTGGGATTAGGATGGCAGCAACCCATCAGCCCTCAGGCATCGCTTCACCTTTATGTACACTATTCCAATTAACACCTGAAGAAATGTAATTACAGTATTTTTTTTTTAGAAAAACTCATTAGCAACCAAGACTTCAAAGGATGTGCATCGGATGAGGTACCACAAAAGACACCATGGCCAGTCCAAGTAGATCTCGGGAGAAACTTTAAATGGTGACTTTCAGACATTTATTTTTGGCAGACGAACAAATCATCGGTGCTGGTTTTGTCATACCAAACAGCTAAAGGCTGGTAGCACAGTCCTTCTCTCATCCTTCTCTGTCTGCTTCCAAGGGGTCTGGAGCAGAGTAACACCACCAAGAAACCCCGACCAGATAATGTCTCTGGGCATCACCTGGACAGATACAGGCGTCTTGTCCACCTGACAATCAGATCATGTGCCCCTGTGGCCAAGAAGGGCAGCGCTGTCCTGGGCTGCATGAACAGGAGTGTGGGCAGCAGGGCGAGGGAGGCCATCCTGCCCCTCTGCTCTGCCCTGGGGAGGCCGCAGCTGGAGTGCTGTGGCCAGTGCTAGGCCCCCCACTTCAACCCTTCCAACCCCTACCACTCTGCGATTCTGTAGTAGACGTGGTGCCATGATGAGTAGGTACGTGGGTTTTGTCTGTTTGTTTCTGGAGCGCAGCAAGTGTAAGTTACAGCCACGTTGCCGTTTCATACATTGGGAATCGGCGAATAAATAACTGCTGGCCAGCGAACGCTGCTCCCTGGCAGATACAGATTTCTGGCACTAAAGGATTAATGGCTTGAATAA
Organism: Anhinga rufa; assembly: GCA_013400875.1. Taxonomy (NCBI): domain Eukaryota; kingdom Metazoa; phylum Chordata; class Aves; order Suliformes; family Anhingidae; genus Anhinga; species Anhinga rufa. The sequence continues at coordinate 10,495 of VZTV01032231.1, read as the reverse complement.
CTTTTTCAAATACCATTCTGCTGAGGCAGCACAAACGAGGCTCGTGGTCACTTTTTGTCACCTAATATGAGCCCTAAAAGGTTCAGTAAACGACGCTGCCGAAATAGAAAACCAGATTAGCTGTCCTATCTCACCACCGAGCCTGCCGTGGGCTGCGGGGGAGTGGGTCCGGGTTCACTTATCTTCCCTAAGCCACAACCAGCATGGACCTTGTGGTCAAAATACAGCCTCTAATTTCTTTTTCTATCTTTAGTACATATTTATTTGTGTGTAGCTGAATGTTTTCCTTCGTTCTGATTTCATTACGGTGAAGTAATTGATACCGAGTGGAGGACATTTGGGCATGACATGATTGCTGGTGCAGTGTGTGATAACGGGCGTCTGGGAGGGATGGTTCGTACGGCTGTAATAGCAGGCAGAGCTTTTCATCTCCGTGTCGGATTCAAATCCCTGACATGAAATGAATTAGGAGGATCAGTCTAGCCTGTATCCGGGTGGACTGACGCCCTTCACAAAGCACGTTATTACTCTTGGTCCCAATTTTCACCTTTGTTGCAAACTCAGCCCACAGTCCAAGAGCCTGAACAGACATGAAAAACAGAAAATGAGCTTCCAGCTTATCCCACAAGCTCTGGCCCAGGCTCCTCAGGATCAAACAGCGTCAGGGAGAGAGTACAGGAAAGCTTCGACTGCTGCTGCCCTGGGTGGAAACATGAGGAAGCTAAAGTCAAGGCCTGATTTTCCAGGAACTACCAATTAAATAATTATAACCATTGAAATTAATAATAAATCACACTGCTACGTAGTTCTTTTGGTTTAAAATTTCCCAGGGCCTCACCTGGGAAGCCAGCATCATGACCTCATTTTACAATTTGCAATTGTAATTACAATTTTACAACTTACAGTTCCCATGGGGAAAAGCAAGGCAGATATGAAATGAGATATTGCTGCAAGGACGTGGTGCAGAGGTGATTATAAGCCCCCGTTGCTGAGCCCTGGCCCAACGCTCTGTGAACTGGCTGTAGTGCAAAATCACCGGTAGCTTGGCTTTACAGGTTGCCCAAAATAATGAGTGTTCAATTCTCATGAGAAGGCGTGTATTGCAAGATGTGAGTAGACTCTTGCCTCCCAGATCCTTTGTACTATGCCAGAATCTTTTATTTCAAGCTTTTTGGAAGCAGAGCTGTTGCTTGACATATTTACGCCTGTTATAATCACATCTGGCAGTTATAACTTTTCATAGAATCATAAGAATCATTAAGGTTGGAAAGACCTCTAGGATCACCAAGTCCAACTGCCAACCCAACACCCCCAGGCCTCCTAAACCATGTCCCCAAGTGCCACGTCTGCACGGTGTTTGAACACCCCCAGGGACGGTGACTCCCCCACCTCTTCCAGGGCCTGACCACTCTGTCAGTACAGAAATTGTTCCTAATATCCAACCTAAACCTCCCCTGGCGCAGCTTGAGGCCGTTTCCTCTCATTCCATCACTTGGGAGAAGAGACCGACCCCCCCTCACCACAGCCTCCTCTCAGGCAGCTGCAGAGAGCGATGAGGGCTCCCCTCAGCCTCCTCTTCTCCAGGCTGAGCCCCCCCAGCTCCCTCAGCCGCCCCCCAGCACACTTGTGCTCCAGACCCTGCCCCAGCCCCGCTGCCCTTCTCTGGACACGCTCCAGCCCCTCCACGTCCTTCTTGTCCCGAGGGGCCCAAACCTGACCCCAGGATTCGCGGGGCGGCCTCCCCAGTGCCGAGCACAGGGGCACCATCCCTGCCTGGCTCCTGCTGGCCACACAACTGCATTCAGATACAACTAATTGAAGCGCTGAGGGTTAAATCTCTCCTGCTGAAAGCAAAGGTAAAACTTCCCAATACCTCAGTGGAGCCGGCCTCTAATTGCTAGCGCTCATTTCAGATAACGAAAGCTGCTGTTTCTTCAGAGCCACCTGCAGATTCATCATTTCCAAGCCGTAAGTTTGCACTCCTCCATTTTCATAATTCAGTAATCTGTTACAGTCCACAAGACTTTGATTTCTGGCCGTCAGCACTATGTAAATCCACAAGTTTCCGTGCAGATCTCTGAACGGACATGGTTTCGGTTGCAGGGTTTACTCTAGCCCTCGCTGGAGCCCTGGGCTGTAGAGCTATCATGAACAAGTGGGATTTGTGTGGCCGCAGTGGGAAGAGGCAGAGAGATTTGTGTTGCTCTGGTTATACAGGCTCCTAGAAACGAACGTATCTCCTTCTGAAAACAAAAACTAACCATAACTGATGTTCAAATTCATTACAAAGGCTCCAGGTCCCAGCGACCTGGATATGGAAGTGGGATTCGGGCCATTTATTTGCTCCGTGACTTGGGCAGGTCACTTGATCTCCCCGTGCCTCGCTTTCCCCTTTCGTGAATCACAGAAAATTTGCGAGGTGTTATTTAGGAAGTGCCGTGAGATTTAGAGATGAAAAGTAGTAATATTTGATATGCCTAGAAACACACATTATAACTGCAACATTACTATACATTATTATATAAAATAAGCATAAAATATAAGATATAATTATATAAAATTATATAAAAATATATATACATTATTATATAAAATGAATATTTAAACAAAACTCTTATCAAACTCTTATAATCACTTAGGTAAATTAATTTTGAACTTATATGTAAGCAAAAATTGGCAAAATTTGTTTTGCCTTCAACCCTAGAAAACCCATTTTATGCGAGCATGCCATATAGGGGCAGGGGCTCTATCAATTTGGAGACAGCAGGTTTCCCTCAAGGGTAAGCAAATAACCAGAAGTGAGAGTTAATTGCACGATGGAATGAAGGTACCAAAATAGCTTATTTTATCTGCCAAAAAGAGGGGAAGGGAAGCAGAAAATGGGAGAAAATGTACAACAAAATAGGTGGAGACAAAAGAATCATAATTAAATATATATACTATGATAGAAAAAAGTCGACAACAAAGGAACAATATAGGTAATATGCTAATTTCCAAAAGTGCCAGAAGACACAAATAAAACTCCATTGTTTCCGAGCACTTGGTGCAATGAAAAATGTGTATTATTACATATGTCTGGCAAAGGGAGACCTTGTGGGAAAAGAAGTCATCGAAGAATTATAATATGCCATTATTACGCCCTCGGAAGCATAGCGGGGAGCGTGCTCCGAGGAGCGGATTGGGAAGCAGGGAGGAGAGCGAGGGTTATCTGCAGACGTGAGTCCAGGCCCGTGGCCAGAGCGGTGCCCCTCGAGGCAGCGCGGGGCAGCGATAGCGGCGCCCCACAGGTTTTCGACTCCGGAGTGACCTCCTGTAAATTGGCAGGTGCCTGGCTCATCCCCGGCCCTCTGCCTGCGGCGGCTCCGTAAACCCCCAAGCCAGGCACGTACCACTCCGCACGCTGGGATTACCAGTGCAGTAGGTACACTTAGAGGTAAATAACGAGCAGCATAGTAATAACAGTCCTGATAAATAAATAAAATAAAACCCGCTTGTTGTCATAAGAATTGTATGTTCCTGGGAGTTAAAATCTGTAGCTTGTGCTGTACAGAACCTACGCCTTTTTTATCACTGTGCCCTAAGATGAAATGCCTCTTTCCCGCTGTTATTTTTTTCCAACTTTGCTCTTGGACTGCATGCAGTTACCACGATTTGCATGTTGCGGGACTGTAGCTTTCAAATGCCAGGACGGAGCAGCGCGACACAGGAGCTGTGAAGCCTTAGGGAAGCCCGGAGGAATCCGAAGACGCACGTGCCAACCCCGAGACCTGCAACTGCTGTAGTATGAAATGAGTCAAACAGACTTATTTTTGGTCTAACTGTCCTGCAGTTGGCAAGGATTCCAGTAAAGGCCAATACAAAAAGCTTCTGAAAAAGCCATTTCTAATTCCCACGTTGCCCATCTGATTCCTCCATGCTCCTCTGATAGGGTCAGTCGCGCTGTGCCCTGACTCTTCATTGAATGCCAAGGCAAACCGTTTACCCCGGAGACATCGGAGGCAAAGGTTAAGAGCTGGAAAGGAGTGGATGGCTTTTTGCTCTACCTCTTTCTGCCTTCCTCAACACCATGTACGTTCCTGTACTCGAGCATCGTGGTAGCTCCGTAACCCTGAACAACTTCACTTCAAAAGCCCGATGATTTGGTTGTCAGAGAAGGTCAGAAGGTCCCCGGGTGCAGCTCCAGGAGCTTCCTACCAGGGAAGGGACTTGCCATGCGTCAGGGGACAGCACTGCCGTGACCATAACTCGCCATCTCGCAGTGATAAGGAAATGACGTCTTGGGGTTGAATGTTTAGTGAGACTTCAAGTTTATTATCGTAACAACTTTTGCTGGCATCTGGCACGTAACACAGAGGCATGAAATGTTGTTTAAGTATGAGAAACATTAACAAAGCAAATTGCCTCTGCTTGTGTGTGTGTTTCAGAAGCCCTTGTTCCACAGCTGTCCTACATCTTACACTATATCCATCTATCTNATCTATCTATCTATCTATCTATCTATCTATCTGTCTATCTATCTGTCTATCAAATTACTGTGTCTTGTAAACTCTCTTCATGTCTGCCTTCAAATAACAACCTCTGTTCTAACTAATAGGGAACATTTCATGATGTTCCGAGCATTGGCAATGACGTTAAGTGATCTTCTACAGCAGGAGAGTCAGAATAAAAACCCAGCCTTGATAACAGACTCCCTTAAAAAGCTGCGCGACGAATGCAGTCCACAAGGGCCGCTCTGTTATGAGAAGTATTGTGTACCATTGCGTATAGGTGCAAAGCATGTCAGAGAAGGAAGTGTGCCGAGTGAGCTCTAAGCCTGACATTTTAATAAGGGAAATATCTCATTTTAACTGTGTATAGATTATTTCCCCCTGAGGCTGATACTTATTTTTATTTTTTTTTTCCACATGAAGGAAGCAGGAGAGCTCTCTGCAGCTGCAACCAGTATAAATGAAATTTTAAGGCAAAATCCTATAGTATATAGCAGTATTTGCTTAACACTGTATTAATAAATATGTACTTCCTCATACATTCTCTGATAAGGTCTTCAAAGGCATCATGAAATATGATGATAGAGTTCATACGAGTAGGACCTTGGTGTAAACTCATGCATATGGCTGAAGAAAAATGTAATTTTATAAGAAATGGCCAAACCGCACCGTTCTCATTCCTGGTGGGAGCAGTGACCTACTTCTGCCTACACTGGCCAGGTAGGCGTTGCTCCTTGTCCTGTGTAAGGAGGGAGTGTCTCCCCACGGACGTTCCACCAGTAGGGAAGGGTCCAACCTCCGATGTACCACAGGTCCCCACCATCAGCCTTTTCTCTCCGTTTTGAGACTTCATCTCGACCTATGCTGTCCACCCTCACCTTAACTCTCCTCTTCACACCTCCTTCTTCTGGTTTCTCTGGTTTTCCCTTGCGTTATCCAGACTGCAACTCTGCCACGTCCTTCTGACAGCATCTCCTTCTCGCCGCTGCGTACCGTCGCTCTAAGGACTGGTGTTTTCAGAGCCCGTGTGGTCATTTGGCTGCCCACTCACCAGTAGAACCGGTTGTGTTCCCAAAGCTGTGAGGAGACTGAAAATTGTACCAGAGTCTTTAGAGCCAGCTGGATCACAAGTTGCTCTCAACAGGACAGGATCACCGTGGTTTACGGTCCTCCCACTCCTTTCCACCTCATGGGCCAGGTGGGGTTTGGATAACCTCTTCATTCACCCCTGAGGAGCAGAAGACTGTTGGAGATGGGACCTAACGTCTGCCTCTAGCAGCGGCCAGTGCCAATTGCCTCAAAGAACTGACTATTTAACACAACTGCTACAAGTGCTGTGTGGTAATTTGTTTTTCCTTCTTCAATCCTCTAACGTCCTGGCTTAAGACGTACAGCAAAAAGTTCGAGGCGTGCCTGTAGACGTTCTTTTTTATTTATTTTTTATTCACTTTGTATCTAGCCATGATCTCAGACTGAAAAGGGCTTTCTTGTGTATTATCTTAAATACTTCTGCTGTACTTCTATGCTATCTTAAGCATCTTACCCAAAAGCTTCTACCTTCTTCCTGCCTACTCTTCAATTTTTCCTGTTACTTATTTTTTTTTGTCCAACCTCTGTAACTGGATATGATGAAAAAGTAATGTTGGTAAAAACCCCAACAAAGCAACACGTAGAAGTTTGTCTGTTGAATTCATTTTCAATGCAACCTGTGTCAAAAAAATCATTCATTGGGTGTTTTGATATAAAGCATGCCTGAAGGAGGCAATGTGCGTTACGCTATATTCTGCATTTCCACTTTTGGAGGTTGTACATTCTGTTCGGTACGCAGGTGTAGCACAAATGGAAATCCTGTATACACACAGCTACCGATATTTATCCAGATTTCTGGAAGCTCAAATCTCTCTTAATCCACCGTTTCACTCGGCTCCTGCATGTCAGCTTTTGTTGCATACATCCTTTTTGAGACAAGTAAAAAACCAAAGCTCATCTTTAATATCAGTATAAGAGATGGATTTAATGTTCTGTGGGTTTGAGATGCTCACTCAGTTGTTACGCTCAGATATTCAGTGGTAAGCTTTTTATTGTGTGCTGCAAATTCCTTGAAACCGTTACTGTTTTGAGGTCTGGAAGATTTACAAAAGGCTTTTGTTTGACATGTGTCACACCGGGACGTTTCTTGTTGCCCCTGGCATGCAGGACTGGTTATCGTATCGACTTGATTATCGGGCATTTGATAAACCTAATAAAGCACTTTGCAACATCTGTGGTGCATTAGGAGAAATAAGTTAATCCTGACATCATGAGATGATACGATTTTTTTTTGTAGAGTGATTCCCTGAAATCAGCTTTCATGCTGGAAATAAGTGAAAGCTAATTAAAAACTACAGTGCTCAAGCAGGGATTACAAAACCACGGCCATTTAGCATGAATGACAATACAGTGAGACATTTCCCTAGCCAGTTTTCACAGCCAGAGCCGTAACTACGAGGCAGGGAGGATGATTTTCTCTTCTAAAGCCGCACGTTCCCCTGTGCTGCACTCCTCTTGTCCTCCTGCTGGTTACATTTCTCAAACCATTACGGTACTTCCATTATGGCTTTGAGCAACCTGGTCTAGTGGAAGGTGTCCCTGACCATGACAGGGGGGGTTGGAATTCAGTGATCTTTAAAGTTCCTTCCAACCCAAACCATTTTGTGATTCTATGATTATATTCGTACGATAATTCAAATTAACGTTAAAAGAAGTGGAGAGCGATGAGAAAACCTGGAATAGAACTTGATATGCATCGACATCTAGGAGGTATATCAATTTATATTCTTTGAGAAATATAATCTAAATACGAAGGGAAAGGAGCTAACAACGTGTATAACTTCAAATAGGTTATCATGTTATCTTTTACTTCCCGTATCACTCCTGAAATTTGAAAGGCTCTTTTGCATTCCTGGTCTTCTCTTGCTACCTTAGATAGCAGAGACCTCGTCACTTCTGATTTTGGATGAAGAGATATGATCGATATCTAGAAATAAACAGAATAAATGAACAAATTAGAAAATAGTGGGGTTTGTTTGAAGATGTGTGTTTGGACATTAGTTAATGAGTTTCACGTGCTTATCTAATTGGAGTAATTTGGCATCCATTTTGTAGCACTGAGACTGCAAGCTGTGCTCTGATGGTAAAGCAGCGATAGCACTGGGAACCCCCTTTGGTCTGCTTGGGTTCAAAGGCTCTGGACGTACTGAGCACGAGAGTGTCCATCCTAGTGAAGGACATATCGCATACTTCCTTCAGCAGCAATGTCATGTCTGGAACGCTGATTTTGAGAGATGTTGAGCAACTCCTGTCACTGAATTATGGTTAGAGCACTCAGTATTTCCCAGGAATGGCCCCTGGGGACGGAGAGTGAGAGTGAAGATTCACACCTCTATTTTAGGCAGCATTAGGCAACTAATTGAGTTGTGTTTGAAGAAAGGCAGAAGCCTGATTTCCTTACGGAGCCAGAGGAGAAAAATTAGGTACCTTTGGGGATGCGTCTGATTCAGAATGTCAAAACGCTCCTAGATGAAACATATCCTATAGAAAAGGGCCATTATCTGTGAAAGTCAGGCCTCCATTAGGGATTTTTTGGGTTCCAAGATCTGTTTCAAGTCTCAAAAATCTTCTTCTAGGTAACTTTCCAAAAGTCAAGGAAAAGAAGTTTTAGAAGCAGTATTCAACCTCCATGCCATAACTCCCAGTGCAAGCGTAAGACATACAAATGGCTTAATAATAAGAGATTGATCTAAAATATAGAAAAAAAAGATCGGTTTTAGGAAGAGAAATGATATTTAGCACGCTCTCAGGAGCATGTGGCAGATTTGCCGCAGCTGCCTGGTGGACTGTCAGCTGTTGTATCTGGGGGAAAAGCGTGGATGTCTCCTGCCAGCATGGAGTGACCAACCCTGCGTAGTTACACGGAGTAACATTAAACCCATGGCAGCCTCTGCTAACTGAGATAGCTGCAGGTGCTGAATTTATTCTAGCAATGGGAAAGTGCAACTTTGAGTAGAGTGGATTGTTAATGACCGATTCTTTGGCAGCCCGACAATAGTACAATGAGATTAAACAGATGTAATGATAATTTGTCTGCAAGTATCAGTTTACTTTCCATTAAAAAATACAGTAGCTCTTCAAGCTGAAACATGGATTTTAAAACAACAAGGGGTCTATAGGAAAAAAGAGGTTTTGAAGTGGCAAATAACTACTGGCTAACATTTGGACTAGCATTAGGCAGCGTTTCCTGTTCCTCACTGGGAGCCATGGCTCGGCTGGCGAGCCAAGCCGCTGTGGGCTGTTTTTCCTTTCATTGTAATTTTGTCTCATCTTGGACACAGTCCTCCTAGTAAAGGACTTCGCATTTGAACAAATTGCTTCTCAGCCTGAACAGTCCAACACAGAAAAGAAAAAATGACCAGATGCTTGTCTCTTTCCCAGAGGGAAGAGCGCAGTGGTCTAACCGTCAAGTCTGACATACCTAATCAGCAGTTCAAGCCCTGGCAGTCATGCAGAGGTAGATAATGCAGACTTGATATTTTGGCTGGGGACTGGATGGTGTAAAGAATTAGGCACAGGCAAAACAGTTTCCAAAGGGAGGTGACAGGAGATGAAAACAGAATTTGTTCAGTAGTGTAATTTGTTGTCAACATGACTGCTCTGAGTTTGCTGGGTGTTGGGACAGGTGTCTTCTGAACCATGACGTGAGAAAATCCAGAGGAAGGCAGAAAAGAGGCTTAGCTCGTGAAGCTGGCGGAGAGCAATCTGCTCTGCGGTCACACAGCCCTGGTTTAACCCACACTGAACACTGCGCCTGCCCCAAGCCGGTCGGGCAATGTTTGTGTGAGGTACGTGAGAGGATCATGGCAACTTCGACAGTCAGTGGCCAAGGAGTTTTCCCAAAGTGAGCCGTAAGCGCAGCCTGTGGCCCCCTGCCCAAGTTGGAGGTATGGCTCTAGGCACTCATCACAGGGACCACCTCTGCCTGTGCGTAGTTAAGATCCTTTTTGATCCCGTAATTACACCCTATGAGTGCTGTCACTTCTGCTGATTTCCACAGGGACAGGTTCAAGGCCAAAGAAACACAGCCAAGAGTAAAACTGGGCACGCGGCTTCACTTCCCTTGATCCCAACGTCTCGGGATCAATGATAACGCTAACAAAACATTCAAAGTCATAGCTACGGTAAAGGTTTAGTCTCTTCTACAGGTCGGATGCAAGAGGACATCATGATGGTGCAGCCTCGCTCACAAAGATCAGATGCTGTCAGACGGACAAGTGTGCCCCGATGAGTCAAAATTGGCTGCTGCCCCAAGCGAAGGGACTGGAGGGCCACATATACAAGAGTATTGGGTCTGTCACAATTGAGCAGTAAGGCGTGGGCAGTTGTGAACCCAGCTGGATCTAATGGAAATCTCTTCCATCTCTGATTTATAAGAGTCACAGGCACTTCCTTGCAAAATTTCTGGTGTTTAAATCTAGAGGTCATAAATGATTTTCTTATTATTTAATATTAGCTATAAAATACCTGTATTTTAATATATTAGTGTAGCATTAGCTGTAATCCGCTGAGACCTGCTATTGACTGAGTCCGATTTAGCAAAGCTTTTCAGCTCTTGCCTCCTTTCGCTCTTGTGACTACTCTGTTGACATCAGTGAGGCTTGTCTGTTCATGCACTCGATATCAGACATGTCCCGGAGAGTCTTTTGGCAATCTGTCTGTGAGTAACTTCTGTGCGCTGCTAGTCGTATAAAATGGCTTTGTTTGCAAACAGAGGGGTCATTTGACTGAGCGCGAGGGTCAACAGAAAGGATTAGGCTCTTCCAGAGTTTGGATCACCTGATCCTAAAGGAGGTGTCTAAGAGTGATGCATTGAAACTGTGTGTTTTCACTCTGTTGACTGTAATGAAGAATCTCAGGTGATGAAGTCAGGTGGAGACATCTGCATTTTACATGCCAAAAATTTAAGGCAAAAAACA
>VZTV01032225.1:25250-46488 GCA_013400875.1 Anhinga rufa | reverse complement strand
ACTTTTCTATCAGCTTCTACCCAGCAAATTGTGAGAGAAATCACACCATCCCTTTAGTCACATAAGCCCCTGATTACCTTTGTTTGTTGCTCAAAGTTCTCTCCCAGCCGATCTGTTTCTTCGTTATTTTTATCCTGGACTTCAGGTTATAAAATACTTTCGAACAACAGCTAACTCTTAGCTTGAGGCAGTGGTTAGCAGTCTTTGTGCAGCTTAGCTCTACTTGGGAAAATAAACGTTTTGCATCTTACTTAGCATGTTTGTTTCTCAGCTTTTAGGCTATGCCAAACCTCCAGCCTGCTGCAACGTTGTTCTTGCCCTAACAAGCCAGAGCGGTTTCCTAGCAGAGCTTATTAGCTTCCGTTTCATGCCTTACCTGCAATACACTTCACTGTGTTCCTGGGAGACACAAAATTAAGCCTACAAGTGACTAAGCCAAGTGACTATGGAGCATCCGGCATAATGACCTTCTACAAGCTCTGTGTCACCACCTTGTGGATTTTTGAAATTCAAATGGCAATAGAGAAGGCAAAAAACCATCCCTGGTACATACATAGAGAGTTCCTAGAAGTAATCAGAACCTGTGTTAAGACAGGTTCCGTCAATGTCCCAACATTGAGGGATTTAATGAGATTTAATGAGATTTAATTGTACAAAGTCTTACTTAATTTTAGAGTAATTAAAAGCCAAGAGCTGAGTTTATACCCTCTTGACTAGACGGAACCTTACTCCAAAAGTGGCACACTTCACACATGAGGGCAGTTTTAATGTAAGACTCTATCTCTGATTAGGCTAATAATGAAGATAAGCATGAGGCAAAATTTAACATAGTTCAGGACTTTTCTTTCAAAATACATGTGCAAATCAAGTGTTAACGTGCCGTGCATTTTTTTTTAAAGTATGCAGTGAAAGGAACATTTAAATCATTCTAGAAAACAATGTAAGCAAACCGAAATCCTCCAGAATTTTTACAGCCCAGGTGCTGCAGGAGCTTAAAAAGCTGCAGAACCATTTTTCAAGGAACTGAAGTGTATGAGTGCCCTCAGATTCACACAAAATGAAAATCTGGGCCTAATTTTAATTTGGGAAACATTTTTCAGTTATTCCTAGAAGTGTGACTAGTGTCTGTCTCCACCCTCTTAAAATAGGTAGCTGCACTGACCTCTTTATTTTACTACCCGAACTAGCTAGAGAGGCTTTACAGTAGCCAAATCTTAGAAGAAGAAAACGAAATTAATTGTTCTCTGTCATCCAATGAGCACCAGTGAGTCGATCTTTATCCAAGGCTCTTTATCCTTTCCATCTTCAAAGGTATGCTAAATTTGCAATTTTGACATGGTCCTCTAAAAAGCCCACAGGGTTTGGGCCTCCAATTTTTTTAGATTATCTTCACATTTAGTCTCAAAAGCTTTTTCTCCACAGGGGACCCCTTCAGCTTTGTTAGTTTATCACCTAACACAACTTCAGCTGAAAAGGCAGTTCAGCTGACAGTCAAGGGGAATCCCACTGCCTCTCCCACTTATTCAAACAAGACTGCCAGGAGGGACTTGTCTGAGCTGATAATTGTGAATGAAATATTTGATCTAGAGTAACAGCAAAATTAAATTAATGTTTTAAGTGTGACTGTACATGTTGTTTACATGGCTCTCTAAGTATTTTCAGTTATGTTTTGTAAAGAGAGATTAAGAATATGCAGTCATAAACTAGAAGCTCTGAAGCTGTTGAGTGACTCTTTCTTTAATCACTTCAAGCAAAAGAAAAATGAAGTTTCCTTCCTTTCTCTGTCACGGGAGAACCATGGTACTTACCTGGGTTCACACACAGTTTTATAAAAATTAAATGGTGTGTTTTCCTACTGAAATTTGTAAATGTTAGCCAAGTATGAGATAACAAAAGATTTTGTGCATTTAGAAGAAAATTATCAGTTTGCAGAGTCTGATAGAACAAAATAATTTCCACCCTCTCAGCTATTATTTATCTTTTTATTTGTTCTAAAACCAGTAGGCTAAAATCCAACAAAAACTAGTAAAAATATTATAACTGTAACAGACAAAACCACATAATGAAGAAAAAAAAATCTAATTAAAATCTACAAGATTTGGAGGAAAAGCATCTAAGTATTTTCCAGTCCTGAAAACAGGTCAGATGCATTTGTGGAAGCAGTCCCTTTAAATAACAGTAAGCATAAGCAATAGATGTGCAAGCATGCAGTATTTTAAGCTCTAAGAGTAAACAGAATGTGTTTTCTATCAGAATTGTTGCGATCATTCAAATACCAACCTCCAAACTCTTCTTGGACTCTAACATTGAAATCTCAGATCAATATATGTGAAGCAACAAGGACACCTTGAGGCAAGTTGGAAAAATGCAAAAATTTCTATTCCCCATTGATAGGGGAGGACTTACAGATTCTTCGTAAATCTGAATTCCTTGGAATTGCCACATGATATAAATGATAAGCTCTAAAAATTATTTGGCAAAGTCCCACAAGTTCCACAGGGTATTACTGAAGCAGTGCTTGGTCAGCACTCCTGAAATCCTAGAATATATGCTTACCAGTTAGGTTAATTTACTTGCTAATTGTTTTGAAGACAGACCTGGTTTTGCAACACACTAATCTTGTTGTTCTGAGTTGCTTTTCCTCCTTGTTACAGAAGTCAAAAAATTTCCTTCCCACTGCTCAGCATAGCCTTGCACTGTACATATTTTCAAAAGAAGTATAAAAATAGTGAAGAGCTTTCTGAAGCTCATTAAATGCAAATCTACACAAAAGTGAAACTTTCAGAGTTCTTTGTCACTCTACGCATTTCAAGTATTCCTTTAAATTTGTACCTTTTCTAAACTGAAATAACAGTAAACATTTTCCAGAAAAAAAAGGTGGGAAGAGGAAAAACTCTTATACTTTTTGTTTTGTTTAAGATATTTTGCAAACAAAAGAGCACTTTTTTTTTTAAGTATAGCCTCTAAGTTAGAACTGGAGTTGTGGGGCCGTTTGTAGAGCTTTCTACTCCCTTGGTGCTATCTGCAGCCTTGGAATCATCACATACTTCAGAAAGCTCATTGTCCTCTGGCGTTGATGGGGTAAGATCAATAGTGATCAAATCAGTTTCCTGATCCATTTTTTCTACTTCACTGCAAAATTCAACTTTATCTTCCTGCTGGCTGTTCTTCTTTATTTGTCCATTCTGTGCAGGGTAGGTACTGGCAATGGTGTCATACAGAAATTGGTAATGTTCCTTAAATATAAAGAGAAGAAGTTAGTATGAATGGAATGCTCAGAGCTCAAGAATAAACCCATTATTTCTCTGTTTTCTTAAATTTTCGGAACGTAACATGTAGTTGAACATGCCTGTGAAGCAGCTTCCACAGTTTTTGGCATACAGAGTGTAGCTTCTATGGTTTATTCTGATTTCACGTGTATGTAATGTCTCTGTAACTGTCTGCATCAGACATTCCAAGTTGACTCACTCAGTACACTCTTGGTCCACAAAGTCCCAAAAATATGTTTAAAACCCATATTTTTACCAAAGTTGTAAACAGCACGCACTGTAAGGAGTCTAGGAAAGTCATCTAATAACCTGCCCCATCGATGACACCTAGGTCTGGTTTGTTAGTAAATGCACAGTGTATGCCACAAAGACATACTTCTTCTGGAGTGATTTAAACAAAACAAGTCAATGGCTGCTAGCCTGTGAAATGGAGTTAGCCTCCTAACTCTGCAGAAGTTAGGGGACACTGTGCATGTACATCCTTGAAGCAACTGCAGAAACATCAGTTTATGCAATTTGTTCTTTTAAAATATGCACCCTTCCACAAAGGTGTTGGAATTGCATCTCACAGACTTTTTCATTCCTATCAGTAACGCCAATTCCCAAGTAGTGGTGAGTGACTGTGAAAGTCCTGATTAGAATTAGTGTTCCCTATGCAGAAATGATGTGTAAGGTTATAAGGATATCAGTGACCATGATAAGTAATATCATAGTTTTTTTGGTAATTCATAAGATTTACTCACAAAGGTGGAGACCACTCCCAGCCTGGTGCGACGAAGAGCTTTTACTACTTGGAAGACATCTATTACTTCTTCTATTTCTGCACTTTCCAAGAGGGTCATTAAAGCACAAAATACCCCAGTCTGCTGTGATCCATCACTAGAAAATTATGTAAAATATATATATAAATTTCACAGAATCATAGAATCACAGAACAGTAGGGGTCGGAAGGGACCTCGAGAGATCATCTTGTCCAGCCCCCCTGCGTGAGCAGCACACCTAGAGCAGGGGGCACAGGACCGCGTCCAGGCGGGGTGTGAATGTCTCCAGGGAAGGAGACTCCACAGCCTCTCTGGGCAGCCTGTGCCACTGCTCTGGCACCCTCACAGGAAAGGAGTTTTTCCTCATATTTAAGTGGAACCTCCTGTGTTCCAACTTGTGCCCGTTGCCCCTTGTCCTGTCATCGGGCACCACTGAAAAGAGTCCAGTCCCATCCTCCTGACACCCACCCTTCAGATAGTTATAACCATTGATAAGATCCCCCCCCAGTCTTCTCTTCTCCAGGCTGAACAAACCCAGGACTCTCAGCCTTTCCTCATAAGGGAGATGCTGCAGCCCCTTGATCATCCTTGTGGCTCTCCTCTGGACTTGCTTCAGCAGCTCCCTGTCCTTCTTGAACTGGGGGGCCCAGAACTGGACACAGCACTCCAGATGCGGCCTCCCCAGGGCAGAGCAGAGGGGCAGGATGGCCTCCCTCGCCCTGCTGCCCACACTCCTGTTTATGCAGCCCAGGACACCGCTGCCCTTCTTGGCCCCGAGGGCACAGCGCTGGCTCAGGGTCACTGGCTGCCCACCAGCACTCCCAGGGCCTTCTCAGCAGAGCCACTTCCCAGCAGGTCAGCCCCCAACCTGTACTGGTGCCTGGGGTTGTTCCTCCCCAGGGGCAGGACCTTGCACTTGCTCTTGTTGAATTTCATGAGGTTCCCCTTGGCCCAGCTCTCCAGCCTGTCCAGGTCCCATTGGATGGCAGCACACCCTTCTGGCGTGTCAGCCACTCCTCCCAGCCTGGTGTCATCAGCAAATTTACTGAGGCCAATTTACTTACTGAGGCAAATATAAAATGTAAAATCAGCAAGTCCTCTGACTAAATGTTAGATTTATTTCAAAGTTTACATAATGAATTACATTTCCAAAACATTTTTACTGGTTGAAATTGTTAGTTAAGAATATCTGTAGGACACACACAAGACACAGTTTATCTAGAGGCTACCTGGATCTCATGTGGCCTCTTAAGGAGTAAGAGAGAAGTCAGAAGCTTCAGACTTACAGTCTCAACAAATGTTAGCAGGATTATCCTCTGTTTTAGATGGTATGCAAGGCTATTCCTGGAAATGGTCCTAAAAAAGTAGGCTTATGTCCCAGAGTGAGAGATCAACCTAAAAGCTCTGCTGGATCCTTGTTAGTAGTATGCTACAAAAGCACTCTGACCTAGAATTTCTTTCAAAATATGTGTACCAGGCAAGAGCAGCTAGCTCTGATCACCTACTCCACACCCACGCTTGCCCAAGAAAAGTGTGCTCACTTTTCAGCACTACAGTGAAAAAGGTCAAGCTTGAGCAATTCAAGGAATCTTCTAAGGAGAGCTGAGTCTCCAGATACATGGAAAGGCTTGTGGGAAAAGGTAAGCACCCCAAAATCATGGTTGTTAGATATATCCAGAACTTAGAGCTAAGTTAAGGTATGTGCTGAATTCAGACCCACCGGCAGTGGACGACGAGCGGGACACTGCGGATACTCCTGTTGTCCTCAGTGACTGGTCTGGCTGGGACTTTTTGTTTAAGGTTGAGAATCATGCTGACTAAATCTTTGGGATTTTCTGGAATATCCAAGCCATTCCACTTGTGATACTGATACTGGTACACCTTCTGTGTTTCTTTTGTCTGAAAAGCAGCAGTGGAGATGTAGGCAATGTTCAGGTTAAAATAAAGATTCATGTAGTACATCTATTGCAGCTAATTTACAAAAAGAAAAAATATATTCCTGAGGAACTGCATGGTGATGTGAGTTTTACCTCATGAATATGAGGCAGGTAGACATCCAAGCTTTGCTCAAAGTACAAAAGACAGCTGACCTCCTGAGACTCCACTACCGCCATCTCAACAATTCACTAAATGGGAAATTGAGCTAATTTATAGCATTTATCATAATTGGCTGCTGGTCTGGAAGAGAAGAATATTTCCATTTCTTAGAGCAGGAGGTAAGGGCAGTGGGAACTGTCCCTTCTCTTTCTTTAGGCTAAGTTTATAAGAAGGGAAAAAAATTTAAAACTTCCTTTTGGAATTTGCAAAGAAAACTTTTACCTTCAGATGTGTAACATCAAATGCACGTATGGTATAGCTAGGACAACAGTTGGCATCTGTCATTTGAACCTCTATGCCACCATACGTTTGTTTTCCTTCTCCCCAGTACTGTGCACAGAGTTCCTAAAATGGATAAAAGTACAAGTCAGTGCTTACCATTCAAACCTTCTTTTATCTTCCACATGCACTTACAGAATGTATTGACTTTAAAGCAGTAGGAGTGTCATTGTATTTTAAAATATAGCATCCTACATTCTTCCCTTCAAAAATTCATTAGAAAGTAAATTAAGAAGGCAAATAATAGAACAAATTATATTGGAAATCCATATTCCTCATCGTATGAAACATGCAGTGCTTTCTTTGCATATAGAAGACCCTTAAAATGTCAGTGTGAAGATTATGACCTCACCTGATCTCCTTCTTTCAGCTCCGTCAGCATAACAATGACTTTGACTTTTCTTTGGAAGACCATTTGCCAGAAGTCAGAAATAGTCTCCTGCAGTGGTCCCTGTGTTGCAATCATGGCTTTTGGACCCCAGTAACCCTACAAAAGAAATTTTTAATATTTTTTTTTATTAAATTAATTGGAAATGTGATTGTCAAGCAACAGAACTCACTGTCATTTAAAGAATACCCAGTGAAATAAACTAATGAACCCTTTTGTTTATAGGGAAAATATGCCTATCACAGTAGGCAATGGTCTTCAGGAATTCTACGAGCCAAATGACATTAAAATCAATCCTCCTAACAACAGTATCACCTCCAGTTGGACAGCAAGGTATACTCATGCTGCAGGGGGTATGACCTCACCCTGCCATATTCTGCAAAACATATTTTAAAGGGCAAAAACGTTTAAGTCTACAGAGCTGTTTAATTTGACCATTCAGAAATTGAGTTTATACCACAAAGTTGTGGCACCTGTCAGTTCATGCTGAGCTACCCAAAAGTAAAAATATATTTACTCTGAATAGATATCCTACCTGTGCAGCATTTTAAAGCATTCAGATAAATCGCATTTAGCTAGCAATTCCGTTACAATCAGTTACTTATTAGTGACCGATAACCCCTCTCCTTTTGGAGGTATATATGATACCAAAAAAACTGATGGTCCCAATTTTCACTAGTAGGGTTTTGTATATGTGAATAACTACACTCACATTTCACTAACAGGGAAAATATTAATATGGATCAACTTGTACAGAGGTAGATACCCACTAATAGAAAAGCATGTTATCATGACACCAGTCTGAAAGCTAGTGGTTTTAAACATACACTCACACAAAAAGTGTTTCTATGTTTAGTCTCACTAGTTGACATTGCACGGTCTAAGACTGTGTAAGGGAAAAAGATTCATCTTATTACTGCAGCAAAATGTAGAAGATTCTGATGATTAAAACTATAAATGGAATTGACAATCGACTGTCAGGTCTTGCTCTCTGATTCAGGTAAATCCTAGTCTATTTGTGAAGGCAATAAGAGAATAAGAGCTCAAGCTAGAATATAGTTTTAGCTGAAAGCTTGTGAAAAACTTATAGTGGATCCTCAAAATACATACAGTTATGAAGGAAGCATTGATGTATTTGCTTGATTCCTCACAGTCACTGTCCTCATCTGAGGAATCATCTGAATCATGCTCGCCCTCCTTGTTGCATTCATCTTCATGCCTGATTGGCACTCGGTTGAAGTCATCTGCATGAGATAAAGTGGCACTGTCACACCACACTGCTGCTCAGGTATAGCATTAGAGAGGAGCTGTCCCCGCATGTGCAGGGGGAAAAACAGATAGAAAAAGGCCAGTCCTTTCACAACAGACTGCAGAACAAAGGCCGCTTTACTTGAAATAAGCTTAACCACTCCCAATAGTTAACTTTTTTAAAAACTCATCTCCTCTCTTTTAAAACATTATGAGAAGTTTCAAATTTTACTGTGTTGAGAAAATTAATCAATCAAATACATCTTGGTAAGGTAATTTACTGTCCCCATTTTTTAAAAATTTTGTAGGTTTTCTTACAGAAGATAGCAGATAAAATAAGGGAATGTTCATGGAAAATACTTACATGGAATTATGTTGGCGTTCCTATTTTTGCTTTTATTTTCCTCACGATTCCCAGTGTTCTGGGTCCGCCACCCCTTATAGGAAGGTAATCTCTAAAGAAAGAGGATGTTTGGTATTACACTTGATTAAAATGGTTCCTGGGATCATTGTCCCCTCTGGACACCCGCACCCAGTCTTCATCTCCCAGTGCCTCACTTCTTACTTTAATTTTTTTAAACTTTGGACACATCTGGACACAAGTAATTGTTCTATGCTCCCCATCTGTTAAAAATATTAACATCAAAAGCACGAATTAAATTTAATTAATTTACGTCTTTTTTCATTAAGGTAAAGAAACTGTCTCTGTCCCAGAGAAATAAAATAGCACAGAAGTGATCTATTGTGCATGGTATCTTTATCTCATTACTATTGTGCAAAGCACTTTCTAATGTAAGTGGGAGGTAAGGGCCCTAGAATGCAATGCTTATTTACCTGAAATTCTGCCTCCAGCAGAGAAGGATCACTCGGAGGATCTTTTCTTTTCAGATTGTTAAGATAGGAATGCAGTTCTGAGAGACTGACCTCTGTTTCTCCATACTGATTGTATTCCACTAGTGCTTGATGGATAAGGATGTACTGTGACTGGTGTTTCCCATTTAAAGGGTTTAAAAATGAAGTTATTAAAGAGTAAAAAAAAAAAAATATCACTTTTTAAAACCATTATAAGAAACCATTATTCCCATTATATTATTAGTATTAATTATATTAAGCATTAACATTAAATAGGCATTAAATACAAGTAGCAAAAATCAGAGTGGCCTCCAAATTAGACATTTTGGAGCACATTTAGTGTGTTGGATGAAACGTGTTCTGCAAACAAATGTAATGTCATTCAAGAAATATGCAGTTGAGATTTGAAAGATCTGCAGAATGCTTAGATAAGTTAAAAAAATTCATTGCATCAGTCCGTTACTTTTGTTGTACTCTCAACTCAACTGAAAATCCCACCTAGACAGACAGTTTTTAGAACTTGAAAATTAGGTTTGACTATGCAAGCTCAATTTTACAATTGTGAATTGTCTGTCAAAAGCTGGATTATCAAATCTAAAATGTTCTTCTTGGCTTCTTCCAAACTTAAAAAGTCGAAGTTTTTAAAACTGAAAAACTGTGTCAGAAGATTTTCTCTCTTTTAATATTTTTCAGAGCTATATTTTCTATGAACAACTTCAACTGAACTGTAGCACTACCCAAGCCTGAGCAGCACACTTCTGAGAAATACTGATGATGCCCTAGTAAAAGAGAGTTCTAAGTGACAGGAGTTTTAGTGAGATACCTCTACTTGAACCATGAGGCACCGCTGCCGACGCAGCTTCACAACATAGCCATAAACATCCACTCTGCCTTCTGCATCCAGCCCCTCCAGCATGGCATCAATTCCTATGTATGTCCCAGTTCGCCCAACACCGGCACTGCAAAGCACAAAGGGATTTGGTTATCAAGAAGGAATGGCATCTCCCAGTCCCACTCTGAGAGGGGAGCAGTCAGTGAGAGAGCGAAAGTGAAAATGTGTAACAAAGGGATATGAAGCAACAGAAAACAGTTCTTGCTGTAAATTAAAGTAGGGCCAATATTGCCAAACGTGGTGCTTATAGCCAGAGTAGCCCAACATTTATCTGGCTGCTTTCTAAAAATCCAAAAGTCTATGTATCCTCAGATTTTATTGGCCTGAATATCCTTCAGAAATCAGGCCTTTTTATGCATCTTTGGCTGCCTCACTCTCAAGTAATCAAGCCACAAAATCTGGGATCAGCTAAATATCTTTGCCAGGTCCCTTTTCTGAATAGCTTCGCTTTATGTTCATTTAAAAATATAATTTTAAAAAATAATATATATTTACCTGCAATGAACCACTATTGGGCCACTGAAAAAGTTGCTGAGAGCATTAACTCTGCGTCGGAGTTTGAGAAGGAGATGTGGATCCTCAGGGACTCCATGGTCTGGCCAGCTTGTGAACTGAATATGAGTGACATCTCTGCCAGCTGTCCTTTCTCTTCCCTAGATGAAGTGAAATGTGGTTTTTTTATGTGTGTATAGATGTGTATACAAAGCCAAAATCAAGGGCAGATATACAAAGCAGAAGAAAAATATGGGCAACAGTCATCAAATGTTGAAAAAGAAATTTCAGACAGTGTGCTGTAATGTTGTAATCCCAATGGTCTCGGGTTTACGACATTTTTCATATTCAATTTTAATTAAAAGATATCCATGAATCAGCAATACACAATGACTCCAACAGAGGACAAGCAGGAGGTTCAAACTGTTGCTAAAAATACTTTTTTTCAGGTTAGCCTGTCATCCAGAGTATAATACGTCTCCCCACTCTGTTCATCAACAACTTGGCCAGTGTATAGCTCTGCTTACTTCAAGGGGTACAGCTTGGCATAATACTCTTATGTCTCCTAGGAGTAGCCTGCTGAGGTACAAAAGATTTTAAAAAGAAATAATAAAATAAAAATTTCAACTGTAACAGACTTCTACCATCTAGAGACACAAAATACAAGAAAACCTATGATTTTCAATCAGACTGACTCGCTTAAGTCATTTAGTTAAAGCTTAAAGGATGTCAAGTTGTGAGCCCTACATTCATATGTTGCTGCTAGATTAAAAGAGAGGACGTACATTTTGATAACCATGATTACAAAACAAAATAAGAAATTTAACTGGCATTCTTTAACTGGCCAAGATTTAGTAGGGCTATAAGGGCATCTCCTCATTAATGAACCCCCAAATTATCACTGAAAGCTTAATTATCCAGTTGTGGCACAGTTATTCATACAGTTATTTGCCATCGTTTCAGTAATCCTACATCACTATTCCACCAGAACTGCAGAAGTCTCCACTTTCTCGCCAGGGATGACTCAAATTCCAGAACCAATACCAGCTTTGTCTATGTTAATATGATGTCAGCCGAACAGAGAGCAGACAGCTCTAAAAATATCAGTCCTCAATCTGCAGCAATCTCTCATTTCTAATGTCTCTTCTAGTCACAGAGCAATGTCTTTGTTAGTAGTTAATTCCTAACATCCTGATATTCTCACTGTCTTCACACTAAGTTACATTTTTTAGTCAGACCAATTCCTGAGTAAATTTTAATGCAGCATGAGACAGCAGCATAGGAATTTCCAGCTGTAATCATGGATCAAGATGGGTGGAATCTGTTGCTTGACTATTTTGCTGGAGATCTGTCAGCAGATTTACTTAATGCTTTTAGCTATAACTTACACTCCACTTACCCTCACTGAAATCTTTTCACAAAGGGCCTGAGAAGAACATTTAGCCTTAGATAGCAAATTTTGTTCTCAATTACATACAGAGCAACTAATGGGATTTCAAACGTATAAAAGAGAGCAATTACCCAGCCTTAATGAATCTACACGTAGCCAAATGGTAATTTAAAATCTCTTATGGTTATAAATGTACTTGAAATTACCAGAATTTGTAATTGCCCCACTGTAAAATTATCACGAAGGTAGATAATGAAGCTCTATGAGTCACATTGATTTTACTTACGGAAGGTTATGCTGAGATACACATAAACCAGTAAAATTTCTGTGTTAAAGAACAAGCTAAATATCTAAGGAAACCACAGTGTATTAAGTTTTCCATACTTAACAGCATATTAACAGTTTCCTCTTAACTGTAGATTCCCAAGTACTAAGGAAAATACATTTTTAAGTTGGGAAATATATGTCTAACTCATATTTCTTGTAAGGAATGATACCTACATCTAAGAAGCTTTCTCTTAAATCATAGGAAAGGCTGGATCAATGGGCCAAGGTCAACTGTATGAGGTTTAACAAGGCCAAGTGCCGGGTCCTGCACTTGGGTCACAACAACCCCATGCAACGCTACAGGCCTGGGGAAGAGTTGCTGGAAATCTGCCTGGCAGAAAAGGACCTGGGGGTGTTGGTCAACAGCCAGCTGAACATGAGCCAGCAGTGTGCCCAGGTGGCCAAGAAGGCCAACAGCAGCATCCTGGCTTGTATCAGGAACAGTGTGGCCAGCAGGAGCAGGGCAGTGATGGTGCCCCCCTGCACTCAGCACTGGTGAGGCTACACCTCGAATCCTGGGGTCAGTTTTGGGCCCCTCAGGACAAGAGGGACACTGAGGTGCTGGAGCGTGTACAGAGAAGGGCAAGGAAGCTGGTGAGGGGTCTGGAGAGCAGGTCTTATGAGGAGTGGCTGAGGGAGCTGGGGGTGTTTAGTCTGGAGAAGAGGAGGCTGAGGGGAGACCTTATCGCTCTCTACAACTGCCTGAGAGGAGACTGTAGCAAGGTGGGGGTTGGTCTCTTCTCCCAAGTCAAAAGTGATAGGACAAGAGGAAATAGCCTCAAGCTGTGTCAGGGGAGGTTTAGGTTGAATATTAGGAAAAATTTCTTTACTGAAAGAGTGTTCAGACATTGGAACAGGCTGCCCAGGGAAGTGGTGGAGTCACCATCCCTGGAGGTATTCAAAAAACAGGTAGGTGTGGCACTTTGCAACATGGTTTAGGAGGCGTGGTGGGGTTGGGTTGACAGTTGGATTTGATGATCCTAGAGATCTTTTCCAACCTTAATGATTCTATGATTCTATGTTGCTTAGGAAAAAACTGCAGAGCGTCTTAGATTGATAGCTGACTCTTCTCTTTTAAAATGATCTCTCAACAATACCTACAGACTCCAAATAGACATTCCAATTCCAGCCAGTTGTATACTTTCTAATCAACTTACATTTGTGATGTGTAGCTTCTGAATGACATAGTCTGGACACGTTTTACTTTCATTGATCTTCACAATGATGTCCCCGTAAGTTGCAGAGCCGTTCTCCATTGATGGCCAGTACTGGGCACATTTGTTCTATGAGACATGTAGTTAGGTAAGCAGCATAACAGCAAGTGGCAGAGAGCTGAGAGCTAGAAGAAAGTCTGATTTAAAATAAACGGCAATTCAGTATAGTTTTTCCAACTTCCCACAGGTCTTGTCCTCTCAGGAAAAGACTGTCACTGCTTAGGATGTCAGTGCTAAATAATTCCAAATATCCAACAATTCAGGTCTCTGACCTGAAGTTTATGCCCATGGAATTTAACTTGGAACATAAAGTGGGGGAAAATCCTGTACACTAGTTGAAAAACTGAACAGCTACTGTTGGTACAGCCTAAAGGCTGTAGAAAAAGTTTGCAGCTACTTCTATGGCTTCTTTTTCAATCTTCAGTGGGGGATGTTGCTCCTGCCTGCCTATAACATCAACTTGGGCATGCTGCCAACTTTTTCATCTTTAAAA
Source organism: Anhinga rufa (assembly GCA_013400875.1). Classification (NCBI taxonomy): domain Eukaryota; kingdom Metazoa; phylum Chordata; class Aves; order Suliformes; family Anhingidae; genus Anhinga; species Anhinga rufa. Next base: position 32,786 of record VZTV01032225.1, on the reverse strand, counting down.
GCAGTTAAAACAGCAGTTCCCCTTCTTCCTTCTGTACCTTGAATAAGGAAAAAAATCAAGCCAGAAACACCCAACCTTCCAGTTAAAGGAAGGGCAAAGACAATGGATAAAAAGATATTCTATCTAGGATTTAGTGAGGGCATTGCCAGGATATCAGAAGATAACAGACAGGAGAAAAATACAAACCATACCTTTTATGACAGGTCTGTGAGGAGCTAGAGTTCTACCTTGAGCCCTTTTCTAGATTTATTAACTCTAATTTGGAAGCTCACCATCTGCTATTTACAACTGTGACTAAAGGGACCTTTTCTGATAAGACTGGTAATTCCACAAGGCAACATTGTTTTGACATGCTTTCCAACATAGGTTCTACCACAACAAGAGAACAGCAAAGAATGAAAACAAAGTACTAAGAAGAAAATGTTATTCACCACAGCACAGCAACCCTTTCTGTTTTAAGACAAAAGAAGGATCAAAAGATGGATGGATGGAGGGAGGGAGGGAGGGAGGGAGTGAGGGAGGGATACTTCTCACCCTCTTTCCTTCCTCACAGCGAGTCACCATAACAATAATTGTTGCCTTCTGTTCCCAGATCATTCTCCAGAAATCATCCGTGGTTTCATCCTTGGGGCCTAGCAAGAGGGAGTTTTTCAAAGAGTGCAGCTACATAAAAAAACACTTGCCTTCTTGGCATGCTTAGCCATGCAGTCTGAAAAGCTAACCAGAGATCATGCAAATAACAGCCACACGCTTGATTTCATTATGACTGCTGCCATTAGGCTACAATGTTATAAAAGTCTCATATATGACTGCTGCCATTAGGCTACAATGTTATAAAAGTCTCATATATATCTTTAGTGTATAGCTGTGAAAACTGAAAACTTTCAGTGTAAAATTATACATCTTGAAAAATCTTCCTTTGAAGTACAATTTATTTATCTTCACAAAATTTCCTAAGCAAAAACTCATTGACAACTTTTTCATATTACATTTCAAAATGTCAGATTTTTAATTTTTCTGTAAATTTACTAATACTTTTTTACTATTCTCTAACAAAAAATGGGTGAATAAAGAAAACATATTCTTCTAAGGTTAAAAATTACCTTGTGCAGCAATGTATTTTCTTGGTTCTTTGAAGCCCTATAAAAAGTACAATGTTATCAACTTTTAGAAAGGAAGTATGAACAATTTAAAAGATTTGCAACTTAAAAAATGAATTCAATATGCAACAGTCCAATAATACTGAATACATTACAAAGATGGAAAGAACTCAAATGGAAATCCTCAAAGGTGTTTGATGCATTAAATGTACAGACTACAGAATTTCTTCAATAGTGCCTAAGAATTTTTTTCATGTAGAAGTCACTCACATCAATATAACTTGCATTGATATAGTCTGATCCTGGGTCCCCTGGGATGTCTGAGAGCTCAACACGGTTATGATCATCTGTTTAAATAATTTTTAAAAAAATAGTTATATTATCTCAAGGCACTGAGAAAACAAATATTTCCAAAACATGCAAAAATTGTAACAAATACTCACATGGAAGAATATCAATGTAACGGTTTTTGTTCTGATTATGGCTTTTTTTGGCCTCCTTTATTGAATATTTTGTGAAAACTCTAGGAATACTCTGTAAAATACAATGTTTCTTTTATTAGGTCAGCTTACATTTAAAATAGCTTCCACTTACACTCCAATGCATATGGAAGAAATTTGGTACTACTGAGTCTGGAAGAAAACATTCTCTTTCATATGATACTTCATATATTTCTTATATCTAAAATAAACAAATTTCTTTTCCCTTAATATAAATAATATATATCTCCACAATTATATATTATTTCTACCCCTATGACTATGCAGTAAGAGAGAGTATTAGAAACATGCATTAAAACGTACTTTAGAATGAGAAGTATTTAGACCGTGTATTTTATGCTTTCACTGAAAAACACCTTCATAAAAAAAAAAAAAAAAGAACCGTAATCTTATAATGAGCAGAGCTTGGTAGCAAAATTAACTGAAGCCTATTTGACCTTACATGAGAATTCACTGAATTTTCCAGATTCTGATTTTTCTATTTATTTATAAGCAGTGCACATACTTCAAACATGCTCTTAAACAGAATTCTTCCAGCCACCTGGCTACAAATTTGTGGTGTATTTTGAGCAATGACAAACCTGAAATTCATCCAAGAAAAGTCTTCCTTCATCAGCAATCTTCCTCTTGTACATGTCCAGCAATTGCTCCGAAGGTATTGGCTCTATGTTCAGAAGTTGCCTGTCATCATCTTTAACTGTGTAAATATGTTGAGCATTTATTGTTACTGAGTTTTAAAATGTAGATTACATTTCAGTAAACATGATTCTTGAATTGTCAGATGAATTAACAAAAGGACAAACCTCTTTATTTTAACTAAGCATGTTTATTTTAAAAAAAAAAAATGGTGTTGCCTGAGCCAGCTGTGAGCAAACAGGCCCTGGGAATAACAGAACTTGTTCAGCTCTGCTGCCTGACTGGAGACACCTCAGGAGGACATCACATGCAGGGACACTGCATTAACAGCACTTTTGTACCAAGTGCTGGTTGTCACATTCAGGTCACAGCAACAGCCCCAACACCCACAATAGCTACATTGCCTTGCCCTCTACTTCAGTTCCAATCATTTATCATCAGCAGTAAAATGGATTACTGTGCAAACAACCTACAAATGTAACAGTGTGTATTGCCTACTTTTCCAGATTTTCTCCAACTTATTCTCTGAATTGCAATGATCTGTGGTATCGTCTTTAATGATTGATCAAGTTTTAACATCTCTAGCTAGACATTTATTCATTTTTCATTCACATTGAAGAGATTATTTTTTTTTAACAACTGTGTGTCTAAGCAAATAAATGCAGTATTACTTCCCATTTAATGTAGTTAATTTATGTGGGCTTGAATGTCATAAATTATTTTTTTCTTGAAGCTTTCCGGTATTGACTGATTCTGTCTTCTTTCATAGGCTTTGAAATCTTGTGCAAAAAGTTGCACATAATGTTCGGTTTCAGTCTTTGGGATTTGAAAGGCTTCAAATCTTTGCAGTAAAAACCAACTGGCTTATGTTTAAATTCATGCTTTGAAAAAGGTACACAGGAAAGGGTAATTCTAGTTGAAGCTGTATTTGATTCTGGACATACTCTCAGGGTTAAACATATCACAACTATTGTCTGGGATAACAAAACTGGGTTTGTAATTAAATAATAAATAAGAGGTTTTCAAACACTGACAAACTTTCAGTTAATTTAAGTATAAATATTTCTGCTATTTATTTACTGAAGTATTTTTTTCCCCAAATGAGGTGTTATCATGTTGATGTCTGTAGTCTATTCATACAACGCAGAATGTAAATAATCCAAAGGTGGCAGCAAGACATGTGGCTAATTTTATTCCCACTTGCTAAATATATAAAGATACTCACCTGCAACAAGGTTCACGCCTTCAGAAGAATTGCTGTAAGAAGCAAAAGCATCTGTAAGAGCTTTGACTAGTAAGACATATATATGATAATGAGTTAAATAAAAACAGTTTTGTGTGTGAACACTAAGACTGTTCATAACCAGCAGACCGCATTACAAGCTCTCTATGAAACAAGAGGGCTACAACTGGGACTTACAGGCCCTATGCAAAAGTGGTTGGAATCTTTGTCTTCCTACTCTAAGCACTACTGAGGAGGAAAAACAAGGGAACCACATCAAACAGCTTTACTGCTTGCATAGTTTTGTCCATATCACCTGCACGCCTTTAGTTTCTTCACTGGAGTAACTGCTCACACCATCTTTGTTTCTCTTGCTAAATAAGTGACAAAAAACTAACATGTAGATAAAATATAATGAAATTAAGTTTAAATGCTAAGTAGCCAAGAACAAGCCATACTCTCTGGAGCTGTACAAGCAAAAATTAGTTTTGCTTCCCTAAGCATGAAAGTTCTTATCTGAGCAAAAGCAGCTCCCTGTCCCCCTAATGGGAAAAGGGGTGGGGGGAAAGGGGCTGGAAGTGACGAGTCCCCAATTTCTGCTGTTGCCAGAGGGCTGAGAGGTTTCTGAAGAAATTGCCCTAACTCCTCCATATCTGCCAACAGTAAATGCCCCTTCACACATTGCACCACCTCCCTTCACAGCAACAGCCTGGCTTTCCAGGGCTCTGGCACAGTCGTCAGGGAAGGCAATGACCATTCTTCTATCACCATCCACTGTCCTACAGAACAGCCAAGTCACCTAGAGATGACTATAATAAACAAAGCCTCCCTGAGATATTGTTTTAGGTTAAAAATGTTTGAAAGAATTCCAAGAAAGTGTGTATTATTTTCATTACTTTCAACTTAAATCATGAAGGAAAGATATTCCAGATATTTGTGAATATTTTTTTCACAAAACTAGTGACAAAACATTTTATTGTAGCAGATCAGCTCTTCTGTGCCCTGAGAAAGGGTATAGCAGAGAGATTTTACATCTATTTCATTGTATTTGCATTGGCAGAAAAACCACCAAAAATTTAGTATCTTCTGAAAAGATTAAAAGATAAAAGGATGCATTTTTCCACTATTAATGATATATCAAACTTGTAACATTTTTGCACTACCCATTGGGAAATCTTGTGGAAAAACAGAAAGCCTCTCCCCACCCCCCATGTAGGACAAGGGAGAGAAACATGAAGCTTACCTAAGTTTTTTTTGGTGAAGATCATAGATTTTGTACAGAACCAGTAGTAAAGCAATTGTTGTCACAATAATCAAGAATGCCAAGAATATAATCAGGGCTCTAGAATTATCTAGCAACAGAAGAACACATTTATAATTTCTTAAATACATAATTAATGGCATTTAAAAATTACTTTTTAAAAACTTTTTAATTTAATCTGTATACTCACTGATTATTTTTTTTTTTTTGTGACAAGAACTAAACAATTATTTTTAAGTATTTAGTTTCAGTTTGTTATTCCAAAGTGCCCAAAACTTTCAAGCTTACAGCAAAGGAGGAAATTTTATTTCTTCACTAAGAAAACTTTCACTTAAACTCTCCATGTCCACCCATCAAAATGCTACAACTCACTCACTGGCTCAGCATTACCATGGCTGTCTCCTGCTCTGTGTGACCGGTACACCTGAGCAGTGGAGCTCTCAGCTGCTCCTGATCTGGGAGTTGGGAACCCCTGACAAGTCACAGATGTTCAGCTCCTTAAACACAGGATCTGAACACACAAAAATAATCTTAAAGTGAATAGCTTAAGTTACAGAAATAAATTCCTAACTGCATTCAAATGTTTCCTGAAGAAACCACAGCTGTGCAATAATTCTGAATTACGGTCAATGACTTGTCAACATGATCTGTTACATTAATGCTGAATGAGGATATTATTTTTTCAAATGCAAATCAACTATTAACTATAAAAACAGGCAGTATGGATTTTAACTAGGAGCAATTGTAACAGAATTCACAATTTACCCTATTACTCTATACTATGCTAAAATCTAAAAGTTAAAATGCCGTAAATATTTACTTACATCTGGTTCTTATAGACTTCTCTACTGGCTGCCCTCTATGTTTTCCATTAAACACTACAATCTGCATGCAGTGGGTGAGAATAGTAGAGATGTTAAGATATAACAAGTAAAATTTTCTGCATACTTTTTTTTCAAAAAGCAAAGCACAATGGATATTCAAAATACATCCATCTATTTTCAATGAATCAATCTCATTGACAGCAGGATCTGCAGTCAATCTTTGTATAGCCATTTATAGTGCAGCTCAGATCTTACATCAAGATCTAGATCCAAAAATATGTAGATGAGTGGAAAAGAAAGTGAAATAGGAGAGACATTTTACAAAATCAAAATCAGATGTATCTGAAGGAAAAAATCAAAAGTATCTCTTATCAAATCAAACTCAGGTCTCTCAAATCTGGAAAATAACCATGCAATATGAAATAAAACATTATTATTTATTTGCTTTAACAGTAAATATACAAATTTTCAACTGAATTGGATATTTTTAATACAAGTTCCTATATGGGAAGTGATTCATAAAAGGTTAAATGATAGAAGCCAAAATAAACTTTTAAATAAGCTGTTTTCTTGCAACGTTAACTTTTCGGCACTTTAACTGGTGTCATAACACTAACTTCGCTTAGATGTGTTTATATTTCATAATATATTCTACATTTATCCAATCTTTTAAATTTCCTTGATAAAAATTCCATTCAGATCTAATAGGCAGCTTGAAAATTGTATGTCAAATAATTCACACCTTTCTTGTGAAGAAAAATTAATCTTATGATTAAATTTAAATACTTAACAGTGGATAATACTAACAGGATTGAATAATAGTGATTTTAATAGTAATATTCTCCTGCTGCAAATCATCCAAAAGGGGAGGAGAAGGGCTTTTAGCACCATTGCTGACTGCAGGCTGAGTTCTTACTGAGCCTACCCAATCCCCTAAGAGAAACCTCTCCTGAAGACTCAGAGGAGTGTGCCCAGCTCCCACCCTCTGCTCTAAAAGGCTGATGTGTTCAGGGGGTTAGTGGTTTCTGAATTCTGCAGCTGGGAAGAAAGCCATGGTAGGTGGCAACATCCAAAAGAGTAGCAGAGGTGGCAGAGAAAACAAGCAAGAAGCTGCTCAAATAGCAAAAGCGAGAAACCTAGAGCAGCAGTCAGGGCCAAAACATCACTAAAGCAAAAAATATGCTGGGTAGGCTCCTGTTTATTCCCTGAACAATTTGGTGTGCAGGCAGAAGGGAACTGTGACATCCACCAACTCTCACAGGTGATGTGTTTTTTTTTTCTTGAGCCTTCCTTAACTTGACCCAGAATCCTTTCATTACTAGTTAAGGCCATAAGGCTTTCTCTGTTGTTTTTTTTTCAATAAGAACTGGGAAAAAAGTTTGAAGAAGCAGCCAGAGTTTAGAGCCAAGCAGAAGCCAATTTCTTCTGTAAGGCAAACTGCTCACTGCAAGTGGTGTACAAAAAGCTTAGAAGATTGCAGGGGTCTCTTACTATGGTGGCAATGCAAACATCTTTTTCTCCTACAGGACCTCATCTTTATTTTCCAAATACAAAGCTTTCTGAGCAGAATCTGTTGGAAAAAATGCTGACAAAGCCTTGGAGCAAAACCCAGACTACTCAAATTCTCTGATACTGTATTTCCTCAGGAAGACACAGAGAAAAGAGGAAAAGATTGTGGAAAATGAATGAAACTGGTTCCTAAAAGTAATAAACTCCATCATTCCTACTGGTTACTTTCTTACCTAAACTTTACTGAGAGGAGCTATCAGCTGTTTAATATCTTCATCAACAACATAGACAGTGGGATCAAGTGCACCCTCAGCAAGTTTGCAGATGACACCAAGCTGAGTGGTGCAGTTGACACACCTGAGGGATGGGATGTCATCCAGGGAGACCTGGGCAGGCTGGAGAGGTGGGACTGTGAGAGCCTCATGAGGTTCAACAAGGCCAAATGCAAGGTCCTGCACCTGGGTCGGGGCAACCCCCAGTATCA
>VZTV01032225.1:0-25174 GCA_013400875.1 Anhinga rufa | reverse complement strand
TGAGGGCTGGAGCAGCTCTCCTATGAGGACAGGCTGAGAGAGTTGGGGTTGTTCAGCCTGGAGAAGAGAAGGCTGCGGGGAGACCTTATTGCGGCCTTCCAGTACTTAAAGGGGGACTATAGGAAAGATGGGGGCAACCTCTTGTAACAAGGCCTGTTGTGACAGGACAAGGGGTGATGGTTTTAAACTAAAGAAGGGTAGGTTTAGACTGGTTATAAGGAAAAAAATTGTTTACAATGAGGGTGGTGAGACACTGGCCCAGGTTGCCCAGAGAGGCGGTAGATGCCCCACCCCTAGAAACATTCCAGGTCAGGTTGGACGGGGCTCTGAGCAACCTGGTCTAGTTGGGGATGTCCCTGCTCACTGCAGGGGGTTGGACTAGATGACCTCTGAAAGTCCCTTCCAACCCAAACCATTCTATGATATAAAAAAATATTCCTACTGGCCACATTAAGGGGATCACACAAGATCATTGGCTTTCTAAGCAACAAATGCCAAAAAGGTAAAATGCCTGAAAGAAGAGAAAGAACCTTCTGGAAAGTGAAGCTTGTTAACAGAGGATGATATGTTTTGTGTGAAAACAAGGACTGGCTTGTAAAAGGCCAATGTAAGGACACGCAAAAGGATTTGAACTGCTTTATACTATCTGGTCCCTGAAGCAATCAATCATCTTCACAGTGAAAAAAACTGAACTTATTTCTAAGCAATTATCTCAAGACTTAAACCCCATATTTATCCTCTGATTGAAATGATAGTCACACATTCATTAAATGAAATGTGTTTTAAATACTAAAATATCAGTTTTACATAAGAAACTATTTTAAAACTTATGGAAACCCCATATTTCTCTCTGTCCCAAGTACAAACAATTATTCAGCTTGTGTTTTTCATGATATCATATTCCTGTGTGGAATTGCACACAAGGTATTGATTGATAGGCTAGGCACATATGCATTTTATTTCTGAAGTAATAGCTACTTCTTTACATCTATGGCCTACAGATCCATAGTTGAACTCCTCTGACACCATATTTGCCTTTTTTCCTAAAATCAAGTATAATATGCTTAAACAATGAAAATGCAGCAATATTTTATATATTTAATTTAATAAGCCTACTCACCTTAAATGTATAGTCTGTCAAATATAATAGGTTGTTTTTTTCAAAGAAACAAGTATTTGCACTGCGGTAGATTCTTTCATCATCTGCCCAAATCAATTCAAATATTGTTTTTTGTCCAAACACACCTCGAGGTTTGCATTTAATTAGGACAGCATTATCATCTATCAATGTTGCAGAAACGTCAGTCACTTTCTCTGGTTCTGTTCACAAAAGAGGTATTACTGATTCTATTCTCATCATTTCAAACCAAACATTTCAACAGCTGTACACGTTCATGCCTGTTTGTTACTTTATCTCTTAATAATTTCATACTTTTTCCTCCTTAAAAATTTCAGTCCCAATTTAACAAGATAAATAAAATAAATTTTGAATTAGCCATAGGCTTATCTGAACTGGAAAAAAGATGTGAAATGGAACTGAAAAGGCTGGGAAGATCAGAGCTCTACTGACAGTCAGGCTACAAAGTTAATATGATGGCAACTCTCTCTCTCTTGTATCTGACATCACTTTCTCATTTGAGGAAGATGGGACAGCAGACAAGACAGGGGAACAAACAGTTTTCTGTGTGAGTGTATGTTTCAAAATTTCTGTAAATAAAATTTCCTACCAGGAGTTACTATTCTATTTTAATATTTGGAATATTATCTTTTTGCTTAAAGTGTCACATTGACTTAAAGCTGGCCTAAAACCACAAAAACTTTTTACTTTTTAATGATAAGGAATCTTTTTAATCTAATCTGTGTTTTCTAACTCTGATTTTGTATGTTGTAGCAAATGGGTTTCAGACTGGGGGCACAGCCCAAGGGACCTTCCACTGAGAGGTTATAAAACCTTTCAGAAAGTAAATAACTGTCAGCTCCATTAACCACATTTCAGTAGAACACCACCATGGAAATTTTCTTCAAAATCACTTCAATTTGCAAGCTAGCATATTAAAAAAAAAAAAAAAAAAAAAAAGAAAGCAGTTGATTTTTTTCTTCGTATGAAGGAGCTAAGATGTGTGAGGCTTTCTGAGCAGACCAAATGTCCCGTGTGGGGAGTGGCAGGGTATTTTACTTGGCTGAGTGCACAGTTACGATGTATCTGTTCATTTTTATCCACAGGGCAGATTTGTTACGATTCCTATTCAGCATACTATTGAAAGAGCTGTGACAAGGAGTAAGTGAACATTTCTGGAGGTAATTTGTTTGTTGAAGCTGAAAAAATATTTTATAAAATGTAGGGGTTTTTTCTACTTCCAAGGAGTTGTGCTCTACTGATATATTTTCTTGATCAAGAAGCCATAAAGCTTTTCCACTATCTGCTTAATCATGTTATCAACTGTTTTAACAGTTGGAGAAGGTTTAATAAATACCATTAATTCATGAAGGTGAGCAACTTGTTATTTTCTGAAAAAATAAGGGAACTGTGGTTGTTTTACAGACACATAAACTTATATTGTGGACTGTAATCTTCACCTGAGTTATTAAAATATGAGTGGAGCCCCAGAAAGTGGGGACTCCAAAATATAATGTGCTCAAACTAGATTATTATAGAGAGAAAAATCATGATCATGCTCACATTAGGGCTGTCTAAAAATTAAAGACATTTTTCAATTTCTGTTACAGTTACATCTCAGATCAAATGGTTGACATTATCAACCAATTCATTGATCAGCTTTTTTTTTTTTCATGGGGCTTCAGATTATAATTTTGACCCCTGTATTCTTCCAACTATAAACTAAAATTTGTTAGCTCAATGACCCAGAGTATCAGGGAGATTCTGATGTTCTCATGGATTATCTATAAAACTGGATGCAAAAGCTCTGTGTCTTCCTCAGAGGGATAGGATTCATATTCAAAACAATAGTCTGCCAGAAGCCCCTGTATTTCTCAAAGCTCTAGAGAAACATGTGTAATAAAAACAGCAGTCAGATTTAATGTTCTTATATATCCATTTCTACATACTTTTCAGGAGTGCTAAAAGCAACAAAAGATTTAATTATTCCTGCTATTGGGGAAAAAAAATCACTACTTTAAAGTATCATTACATAAGTAGCCCAAAAAATAATATTTTATTTTTCACTAAAAAAATAATCTTTTGCTTATTCAGTGAAATTAAAGGAAATATTAATTTAGTATCTTACCAGGCATAAACCAGCATAGTTTCCCTATATTAGCTGACTCTGAGGGTGGTGGAACTAGAACTAAAAAAGTACTGGAAGAAATTAGATACACATGGTTTTTTTGGTGGCTTTGGTTTAGGTTTGGGGTTTTTTTCTCAAAGAAGGAATTAAAACAGTATGAAGCTCTACATCTGAAAATTAAAAGGGAAAAAAGCCCCAACAAAATAGAAAGGATTGTGTCTCTATTACACCTTGTCTGCATCAGGAAAATATCTGCAAAATATGTTGGGTTTTCTTGTAGTTCTATCAATTGAACATGTATGGTAAACAAAGAATCAGGACCACAGGGGTAAGCTTTTGAAAGTATAGGCCCAAAGAGGTGTACGGACCTTTCTGACAGCACAAGGGTTGGCTCACAATGGTTGGAGTCTTAGAAGCTGACTGTGTACATGCACATACAAACTAACCAAACCGCAGTACAGGTATCAGTATCGGTATAGCATGGGTAATGCAGGTCTGCTTTGAGCAAACAGGCACAGAATAGAAGGTACATTCTGCATATTTTTGTAGCTTTCATACCATAAAGAAAAACCTAATATTTTTCATTCTTTTTTTGGTTAATTTGAGTAATTTCTTTAGATAGGTACATAATGCTTTCTAAATTAATGCAGATTTTTTTTTAAATCTAGTATCTAGAAGAAGAATACTAATACTAAATGCATAATTAAAAATAGATTAACAATAAGTAATTAAAAAAAGAATCACTAATTATATGAATGTCAATAAAATTCTTTTAATGGTAGTCAGTTTCTTGGCTAAAAGTAAAAACATATACAAAATATAATGAAGTGCAATTAGAAAGTACATATTCCCTGTGTTAGTATCAGCCTTGTTCATAACAGTCAGCAAACAAGAGACTTACCTGCTGATTCAGTTATAAAGTTACATGTTTTAGTTTTTCCCGAAATTACTGCATTTTTATACAGGCTTTTCGTCAATGGAGTCACAGATACAAAACCTTTGGTATAAGGAGGTAAGTCAAAGCAAGTAAAGCTAAGTCTGGTCACATCTGTTGAAGTTTTAAGAAAAAATGAAAAATGAAATTAATTAATGAAATTTACGTTAGGAGCACAGGAATGCTTACACTTCATCAGAGTTACCTGAAAGCACTATCATGTGTGCTTCTACTTTAACTACCTTGTACTTGGTTGGTTTGTCTTGCCTACTAATGCTAAGTGAAGGCTCAGGAAGAGGAAGACATATATTCCCTAGTCAAAACGGTAGAAAGTTGAGGTTTTGTTCTGTTTTGGTTTTTACTTTCTCAGTATGTCATTTAAATGGGTGTAATTAAAAACTAACATAAAGCGCATTGATAAAGAAAGGCTGATACTTTCTTCTCTGTTCAGCTTGGGAAGGGGTTAGTAGACAGATGTCAAAAGTCACTGCACACTGGGCAAGAGTGTTCTGGTATGATGCGAGAGATGTCGCGTGATTTCGGTACTGGCAAGCAGGCCAAAAAGGAATTGCACAAGAAGCAACATGAGCAAAGTTATTACCCACACTGCAGCTGGGGCTTTGGTGGCTTGGGGAACTTGGGCACAATGGCCTTTCCATGTCTCCTTCTGGCTGCTTCAGATGTGACCTCCCCACACCCCAGCATACTACATATGCTGGCCAAGCCAGACCAACCACAGAAACTGGTGCATGGGGCTGCCACCCTTTTGGGTAGTGGTCAAAGTTGGGGCATGGAGAATGGGAGAGATTTGTATCTGGGGAGCACATGAGCATGACAGCCTGTGGCAGTCCAGGTTTACAAAGCATGCAGTATGTGAACAGAAAGAATGAATTAACCCAGGACTAGCTTAAACCTGACGTATATTTCCTGGAATCCATTCATTTATCAGGCTCTTCATTTTCAAAACATCATTTTCCAGTCCTTGTTTTAAAGAAAAGCTCACACCTGGAAAATGTGGTCCCAGTATAACAGATACCAGCTTACCCATCTAAATGTAAGGTAGCCTAAAACAGCATATCTGAAAGGAGTGACCGTTTAGTAGAAGACAACCACCTGGCTTTACCTATCTAAACATGTATATGCTAACTGCCATACTTAGGACACCTGACTTTTACATACATTGTTGTTACTCAGAAGGCAGGTCCCTGTCTTCTCAGAGAATATATTACCCAGCTATAGCAGCATTTTCGGAGACAGAGCACCATGCTACAAACTGAACAGGCAACTGATGATCTTGTCATAACTTATTCTTAATAAAAGAAGCGTAAGAACTGAAGGGTGACAGAGTTGTGTCCTGAAATGGTCAACTGAATAACTACATGGTTCAACTGGAACACCCTCAAAAGAAAGAAACTTAAATGCTTGTACAGAAAAAAATAAATCTGTACAGTTTGAAGAGATTCCAATATGGTTTGAGAGTGCATCATGCTTGGTGCTCTGTAAATATTAAAACATGCAATGAATTATTCAATACTGAAGGGGCATATACTTACTGGTCCTGGTGCCATTGCAATCCACAGTATAGGTATGTACAGGACCATGTGAACTGTGGCTAGCGTTCCAGCTAAGGGATACACTTCTGGCCTCACATTCTATTTTAAGGCCTTCTGGTGCTTCTGGAACTGTTGTAGAAGAAAAATAACAGGGAGGGAAGGAAATGTTTGAATGAAAAAGTAAAATATTCCTCTTTTTACCTACTTTGATGAATTAAATTTCATTGGATCCTAAAGCAAGCTTCAAAAAACATGTAATATATTTTGTAGTCTATTTCATTTGAAGAAATTATACATAAGTATAAACTGAGTATAAATAAAAGCATTATATTCATTTCATAAACTTAATTAATTCAGGAAAGGTAAATACAGCAAAATCACATATTACTAAAATTGTCCAACATTTTCAAATATTATATATTGGTTTTATTTCCTTATAATTTTAACAAACTTTAAATATTTTGCCTGAATTTTTATTTGCAGGTTACTTGATTTAGTTTGATCTCCTTTTTAATTCAGAAGAAAAAAGCTAAGTTATTTCCAAGGAAAATGTTTTGGAAAAACACATCATTTTATCTGGAGATACTCCTTGCAATTATTCTATCACATCTTTCTTAAAATCAAGAATTTAACATTTGTTTTTGAGCAGTCCTGCACTTTTTTTTTTCTTCATTCTAACTTCCTTACATTTGGCATGTTCTCACCCTTAAAAAAAGAAAGATAAACACAATATCCAAGAGAAGGTATCACACTGGTAGACTGAGACTGAGGCTGGAGAGGGAAAGGAGGATTGTGACTACAGTCAAAAGAACCACAAGGGCAGGAGACCAGGCAGGAGGAGCTGCAGAAGAACCTGAGAGTGGCTAAGAATGCAGCTCAAAATATGTCTTCATCCCCAGGAAACACAGATAGTGGGATTCATAATAGGGTTTTCCAAAAATATGTGGAACATAAAGCAAAATAAGCATTACACTTACCACCATAATCTGTTGTTATGATGACGCTGTGGTTAACTTCCTTTTCAAAAAACTGTAAGGTAGCAATGCAGCTGTAATTCTTATTGGGTGATAAACCTTTCAGCTCTCCACAAGTTTGATTTAATTCTGTAAAGCATTTTGAATCTGTAGACACAAAAAGAGTTTTACCAATATTTTTCAGAACTCCAAAAGTACATGGTACCATTTTAACTGGGCTTTTCTCTACTGTATTTATTCAATATAATTTGTAATAATCATAATATTCCAAACAGAAAAGTGTATAACCTAATCCAATGACTAGGTTTTGGGTTCTTTTATACCAACTTAGTTTGCATAGATCTTTACTTTTCATCAGCAAAGCTCATATGATTTGAGTTTCTAGGAAAACAATTTTCCCACAGAAATCAAAACATTTCATGGGAGTCTGGCAGAACCCTGGAGTAGCTTCTTAGCTCTTCAGCTCCCTGAAACGTGAAATCTCCAGTCCCAGACATTCATCATGCATTTTTCTGGGATACATGAGGACATGCACCATCCATATCTTCCCTACCACACGTGCTGCCTTTAAGCCAGCGTCTCCTTAGGCTGGCTGGCTCCAAGAGCAGAGAGCCTAGATTCTCGCCATCCAGGAGCCTGCAGAGCCAGCTGCCCAGCAGGTAGTCTGCCAGGGACCAGTTCACAGCAGACCCACAGATTGCAGGATTTCCAAACTCTCAGCTCCCTTTCAGACCATCAAGCAGGACCTCAAAATCTCCAGATGTCTGCAATTTGTGAAGCTGGTAAACTCAGGAAATGAGCTCTCTGGGTTTGAACTTTCCCAGACCTGCAGAGCATGGGGATGGTAGTCCCCAGCCTAGCGATCCCAGAAATTCTGGGCAGCCCTTCGCTCAAACTGGCACAATTAATTTAAATCTGCCAGTCTCTCATCAAAAGACATTATCAACATTGTTTTTAAAAAGAAATAAATACATAAAAAAATCAACTTTTAAAATACCTTAGAAATGTCTTACCATAGCAGTTATCAGTCACATTAGTGCATTTAACAATCACATTAGTACAGTTAAGTGATTCTCCCCAACATAACTTTGCAGATGTGTTGGTTTGATCCACAACATTCATGCTGATCTCTGAAAAAGATTAATATTATATGTCACTGTGACATTGGCTATATTGATTCTTTAAATAGCAATTTGTTCTTTCATATTTGTTGACATGTTCTTCAATATGCAGACACAATTGTCACAGAACAATATACAAAGAATTTAACAGGAAATGGAAGATAAAAATTGAAAAAGCCTACATCAGATAAAGACAATGTGGTATTCAAATAATAAATGAAACTTTTAATCCAACAATCTCTTTAGTAAACAAAACATCCAGCATAAATAGTAGCTTTCAAGTGATGGCTGGTCTTGCTATTGCTAGCCATGCTACACATGGCCAGTGTAGTTAAAGTTCCCTTTTTTTTCCTTCAGAATGAGAAAATTATGGTTTTTTACATCTTACTTTAAGAAAATACTGAGAGGTTTTAAGGTGCAACTTCAAAATGCAAAATATCTGCAAACCATGCACAAAGTATTAAAACCTTCTGTCTGATTCTCTGAAAAGAGACAAGAATAGGCTAAGAAATCCAGGAAAGCTGAATTATTGCATGTCAAGAAGAAGAAAATACTAAACCCCTTCTATACCTACCAGGCAGAACACTAAAATAAGTGAGTGAGCAATTTTCAGCAGTAACTGCGTATCTCCTGCAACTCAGAAGTTCTATTACATTGGTGCTGGACCTCACAGTGAAGTTCTTGTAATCTGACCAAATAAAATATTCTCTGTTTTCTCTGAGATTTTTCAGTGTAACTTTAGCCATGTCATTCTTGCCTTCTACACTTGTTATGTTAGATATAATATCACCTGAAAGAAACAGATAAAATAGCAAACAATTATTTTATGACAATTTTTAAATGTTTTATGGCACACCCAGCACCATATGTGTTTTAAGAATACATAAAAATACATAAAAACACAGCAAATTTAGCTGCTCCTTACTCTTTATTTTTATTTTTTATTTATCTTTTACTTTTAAAAGTTGTTTTGTCAGAACATAAAATTTCCTTGGGAAAATATTCTGAAATAACTCTCTAGTTAGGAAAATGAAAGAATTAAAAAGATGAACATTCCAGAAACAGATTTGCTTTCATTTAAAATGTCAGTTCAAAGTGAAATATTTGTTTTGACACATTGATTTTCACATTTCATAACCACCTAGTAAATAACAGGTGTGGTCTATTCCTGAAAATTAGGAAGGAGAGGTCTCCAATTCTGAAGAGAGATAAACCAAAGTCCAAATTATAGTTTTACTTTAGTTATGAATTGCAGTTTGCAGCATGTGATTATCACCATGATGGGGAAAAATTAGAGAGGGCCTAGTGGAATGAAAGCAGATCTTTTCTGCAGCCCTGATATCAACAGCCTAGTGCAGGGCAATTTAATGGAAATGTAACTGGAGATGAGAACACCAGAAATGTTAATAACTTTAATCCTACTCTTCCAGAATTGGAAGACAGTTTATAAAATAACCTGAGATTCTAACTGATCAGTTTCACTGATCAGTTTTCTGTATTTGAGTTTACTGATTTGGTCAAATTTCAAATGAGAAAAATAAGGGGTTTGGTTCTTACCACAACGTTCTTGAGTTGTCACTGTGGTATGTTCTATAAAAAAAAGAAAAGATAATGAATGTGTGGCTCAGCGGGTTTGGGTTTTTCTCACAGAGTGTTGGAGGAGGGTGACTGGTACTGCCCAAAACTCTTCATTCAATATATTCAATACAAGAAATTGTATTTAGCACTCCACTCACATTTGGAAAAAGGGGAGAAAAGATCAGCTACCTATAACCCCATTTTTTAACTAGCTATTTTAGCGATCATGTGTCTTTCATCATTTTCCAATGGCATCACTGACTACAAATCAAACTGGTTATTAATAACATTTCTGCATACAAAGTTACATAATAATATTCAAAAAACATACATTCTCATAGCAGTATGATAAGCTACAACAGTTTCCCAGGATACATACACTGTGTAACAGCTAATTGAACAGTATCCAATGTCACTAAAGAAACAAAATTTACCTACTTTTAGCACAGCTACTCTGACCTTTGGAAAGAGATTTGTGCAACAGTACAGATCATTTTACAACTGTTTTTACACTGAAATACCCAAAAGAAATTACGAGCTGGTATTTAGAAAACCTGTACAGAAGCTTGAGCAAAGAAATTAATAATGAAAACAATTGCTTAAAATATACTAAGGTGTAAGTATTACCAAAAGAGACTGATATCTAGTTTTTTTAACAGGAGATAGGCCCTAGATTTGCATCCCTCCAGGCTGGCAGTCATCTGACTGAGTAGTGCCCCTAATGAGAGAGTAAACTGAGAGGACTGGAGAGTAACCAGGATGGTTAGGGGCAGACGACCCCCAAGTAAAAGCAAAGCTCAGTCTGCCAAGGAGCTGACAGTAACCTACAGCTACTTGAAGGGCAGTTAGAAAGACGGTAAGAGTTCAACTCCTGGATGTACTTCGCTCAAGCACACACATGTATTTTACTGACCTGAGTAATTCCTTACAGCCCAATTGCAATAACAACGTGTAAGAAAATGTTAATGCTGAGAGGAGCAAAAGGGAAGCCACTGGGAAACAGAGAAGCACACAGATCTGTGTATGTATTCATACTTTTTTGCTGCTTGGACAAATTTCTGTGAATATCAAGAGGAGTACTGACACAGTAATTGACAGATTTATATCCTACTATGCCACTGTGTGGAAATAATTTCTATTTTTCATTTACTTGACAAGTAGCAAATCTGTATCTTTAATATTACTCATAAACTATTAATAAGATTCCTAAAAACACCCTTAAGTTTAATGCAGTTGTATGCCTAATTTGTATGCTTAAGTTTGATAAAAGAAATTAAAAATTAATTCTCTAATTCTAACACATTTTCTGTGCTTGCAGTATCATAATTGCAATAACTGTGTGCAAGTTTGTCACCTATTGTGTGATTGGGCATGATCCCAGTGCTTGCTGGCATGTTGACTGGTGCGATGGTGCTGTGCAAGGATGTTGAACTGTAATCATCTGTAAGGAAACAACATATCAGCATTAAAAAGTAAAATTCATTCTTTCACATGGCTATGTCACCAGAAATGTCTTACAGTACAGCCCTTCTCCACTTTTTTTTTTTCCTTCTGGGATTTTTATAATTTAGAGAAGAGCACTGAAAGAAGAATCATGTTAATATATCCAATAAAACAGAAAATGAGTATTTAAATAGAAAGCAAGCTTTTAGGAATATACTACTTACTAATTAATTTTGCAATGTACAAGGACAATTTTTTTGGTCATTATTTAGACATCATCCAGGATGGAATCAACATGAAAATGGTGTTAATAATTGTGAACTGGGAAAAACTAAAACATTTTGCTATGTTCTTACAGTAAAACACAATTATGAATAGTGCTTGTGCTTTCAGAAACAAGCACTCCCATAATGTTTGTTTGCCAGATCACATACCTTGCTCACTATATTACTTACTATATCTCAGTATTTATCTCCCTGCTTATAAACTACTGACAGGTTTCTATATTCTCTTTTAGGTCCATTCCTATTACTTTTGCTTTGGCAGCAGCCTCATTGACAGCAGCTGGCATTTTGATACTACTGTGATGACTACAAGATTTAGCTATTAGATACTAGATCCTGGAAATAATTCTGGTATTGGCACTATGCCAAATTGCAGATACCTTTCCTATTTGATGAACCATAAGCTGGAAAAGGCTACCCTGAGGCTGAATTACTTAGTTTTTCCCTACAGTTCAGAGAGCAGTGAGTGGCATCTGAAGTAAGACAGCAAACCTGATGAAGCATTCTTGGAGGCAATGGGAGCGCGTGTGGTGAGGGCAGCAGTGCTGCTGCGTGGTGAGTTGCTGAGTCCCATGGCAGGGACGGAGCCTGTGTGCGTGGAGAGGTATATGCTGTCTGCAGGAGAGACACCTGTGGTGAGAGGTACAGCAGTTTCATTAATGCTTTGGAGGCTGCCCAGTCAAGGAGGGACACAAAGCTGCACACAACACAGGACTGCTGTGCTGGAGTGCTCTCATACTGAGGCACTGTGAATTTGTTACTAAGCAAGGGCTCAAGGTGATAAGGGGTCCAACAGGTGTCAGATGAATATCCAGTAAGTATAATCCTTTTTGGCGCTGACTGCGCCTCCTTCAGGCTAAATATTGTGTTTTAAAATATACTCAAATTCATGACTCAAAATCAGACTTGTCTGATATTCTTGCCTCTAAAGACAGTGTATTTAATTTCATTGGGCTGAATGAAAAGGTATTACACACTCTGCAAGATAACTGTGCACAGGAAAAGGAAAGAAGAAATTATGAGAAAAAAACATCAATGCAGTTCTGTCATGTAAATTAAAAGTTTCTTACCAGGTGTAGTCGTTGCTGACAGAACTCCTTAAAAACAGAAAAAGAGAGAGAAAGTGTAAATTAAACTTTCAAGGAGTTAAACACAATCATTTGTCAGAAATATAAAAAGAAACATTCCTTCCTCCCAACTATCAGCTGAGCGTTCCCCAAGGAATTACACGTTCTTTAGCAGTAAGTAATTCTTTAGCAGAATGTAGCAACCAGATCCCCAAAATATCAAGCATATGATATGTAGACTGATATCATCCACATTAAACCACTTTTCCTTGAGCCAGGAGTCTGTGCTGTGCAGCCTGAGGGGTGAAGACAGCATCTGGAAGGCTGCAGTGGATGCCAGTTCAGCTGAAACAGAAGAGCAGCAATGTTGCGGTCCTAAATTCACCATTACCTTCAGCAGTGCTTGGAGGTGAGAGTGATGTGGAGCGTGCAGGTGGAGGTGACACAGGGAAGGGAGAACTGGCATTTGCCAGATTTTCATCTCCTGCTGCACAGTGGGGAAAAAATATCATCAGGTGAGCAATGCATGAAAGTGAGAAGTTCATTGCAAGCAGACAGACTGCCAGCTGCTCTCTGAATTATATTTCTCCCTCCAGCACTGGCACAAAGAACACATTTACATTGCTCTCCAGTTCCTGCACAGGCTGTGCAACACATCTGCTTGGATTTATTGCAAGAGAACGGCTTGCGATTAGGTCTGCAAGATCACATTTGTCTAGGATGCCTTTGTGGCGAAGAGATTTGATCATCCTTTAGCAAGGTGCAGGGGATGCACTGATTTCAGGTGTTTGAAAACACCAGCTGAAGTGGGTGAATTAATGTGCAGCTTGCAAAAAGCCCAGACCAACTGGGGTGGGTTTGTTTTGTGTTGTTGACCCAGGAAGGACCCGCTTCCCACAATCATCATGTGCAGCTGTGCTGCCCAAGGAGCTCTGCATGAATTGCAGGAAAGTGCCACTGTGACAGGTCAGCATGAAACCCTCATCTGAGAGCTCAAGGGGAAGGGATGTCCATAAGGAAAGCATGAACTCATAACAACAGCATGTTTTAGCTTGAATTCCAATTGCTTTCTTTGAAAATCAATTTCAAATCCCCACCTTTGATTTCATTAAAATAAAAAAACTAAATAGGGCCTCATCCCATTAAAAAATTTTGCTGTAATATAATTGACATCAAACATAAATCACCAGATTGCTTTAACAGTGATGGAGTTAACCAATGTATGATAGAAGTAGATGCCAGTTCTGCTAAAACAGGAGAAAAGCAGCAATGAGGCAGTCCTCAATTCACCATTACCTTCAGCGGTGCTTGGAGGTGAGAGTGATGTGGAGCGTGCAGGTGTTGGTGACACAGGGGAGGGAGAACTGGCATTTGCCATACTTTCATCTCCTGTTGCACAGTGGGGAAAAGATATCACCAGGTGAGCAATGCATGAAGGTGAAAAGTTCATCTATAGTAGAAAAAGGCCAATGGTTTGCACGGCTTTCTCTGAACCATGTTTCTGAGGACAGATTTGACTGGGAGATACTTAAATGTTTTCGTGTTTAACAACGTGTTTTGCAATAACAAAAGCTAAAACCCTCAGAATGTTTCGCATCATCATGCAGCAGTGCATATAAGCACACACAGTATCAACAAATACAGGCTGACTTTTTTGCTGAATGAAGAAGACTATTGCTAAGAGATATCAACACCAATTCTGTTGTCAAGAAAAATCCTACCTGTCTATAATCCTCGCTCTACAAGAGCTGGAAAGCCAGGCCTCGGCATTCCTGAGAGAGGTTTACTTTCCCTAATCTTAATTTCTAAATGGCAGTGCCCTTCCTGGACCATCCTGCTGATATTTAAGAATCTCTCCAAATAACTCTTATCTCCAGGTTATAAATTACCTCCTGACTTGAGCTGGGAACGATGATCTTTTCACATCTATAAAAGCAAGACTCTTTTTTACACTCTGCTTTGAAATCTTGACCCAAAACATTTTGTATTTGTGTAATGTAAAATTACTGTTGCAAGGGAGGCAAAAATAAATGGCAATGGCTGGAGCTATAAGTTTGTTCTCTTCACTATAACTTTTACTCATTTTGAGGACTCGAAGCTTCTGCTTTGACATAGGAATCCTGAAACTATGCATGTTCCCTCAAGACACCTCTCTCTAACACAGCCTGCTATGCTTTCAGCAAGGAACAAACTTCCACTTGTTCACGCACTCCTTGCTGTGACTGTCCACAAACTTTCATCTGCCTGTTTGGCTCTTCCTTTCTCTCCCTTTCTTGACTAGTTCTTTCCCAGATTTTTTCTTCTTGGCATGTGTGTTTTACAGATAGTGCTTCACTGTTTATAATTTCTCTGTTACTTCAGCTTCCCTATATGGTACTTCACAACTCTTGTAGCTCTACTCTTTTGAAAATAAACTCCTTCAACCTTTAAAACGAAAATGCAGGTTTATGTGAAAAACTGCAATACTTATAAAGGATACATGTTCTGTTGTCCTGTTTGTGTGCCAGGGTCAAAACCATGTCTCTCATCTCTGACACAGAAGCTCAGCATAGGCACATCTCCTGGGACTCCAAAGATATCCTCCTTATTGACCCAACAAGCAGCAGCACACGTTGGCTGCTCAATAGACACCATGAATTCTGCACCCTGTATGAGCAGTTCAGAAGACTGACAACAGCCATTAAAAAGCATGACCAGTGATGTCAAAGTTACCTGTGGAGAGTGAGCAATTTCTTTATGCTCAGAACTGTCATGAAATATGCATTAAAATGAATGTAAACATTCTAATTCTAAAATTGTGTATGTACATTTCTAATGAGCAGTTGAATTTGTTGTGGACTGTACATTATTCAAGAACTCTTCCTACAAATTAAAATTTGGAAAAAGCCAGTAGTCTGATATTTTAAAGAAAAGGTATCAACAGAAGTCAAATGAAGCTTAGCTAAAACAGTAATGCAGAGCTAGCTACATCATTTTTCATTTATAGAAGTGGGGAGGTGTGTTGCCTAAAATCTGGTCCATGAGATGCTACATTAATAGTTCAAAAGATCATCTATATTTTTCTTACTTATCTGTAACAACTCTCTTTCATATCTTATTCCCCCTCCTTCCCAAACTGCATTTTGGTTCAGCGCATTAAATATACCTCAAGCCTGAAATAAACTTTCTGTCAGCAGTTACACAGATCAACTTTCACTTAAATAACTGTTTCCAAGGAAAAAAAAAAAAAAAGGAGTTGCAGAAAAAGTCCTAAATGAAACTCTGCCCAGAGGTTAGTGAAACATTTAAAAATACTTGTCAAGCTATTTAGTGATCTCTAATGCAAACATGATGGAGACAAAAAATATACTTCAAGATTCCCTCATCTAAGTGAAGTAAGATAATATGAGAAAAAGAGGGCTCATAAGGTTGTCACAGTGTTGTAGTTCTGGTTGCCTCATTCATTTCCTTAAGATTCCTGTGAAAGTCATTTTCCCCATCCTCTCCTTTGTAAAGTTAGGAATAATACTACTAGCTTAAATATAGTGTGAGGTTTATTGCTCATTCACGGTGGTAGATGCTAAATGTTACACACTCGAGATTGGAAATCACCTCAAGAGATCATCTAGTCCAACTGCCCTGCTCAGGCCAGTGTTAACTAGAGCAGATCACTTCTTAGAACAGTTTGGAAAATAATAGTCCTAGATTGCCCTTTTTTCCCTCCTAATAAGCACTAGCATTTTAACAGAATTTCATGGCAGTTTTATGTCCTTCTAAGCATGTTAAAGGTCTCCTACTCTTTTATGAGTCTATTCTATTATATAGTATATTATAGCAATGGAATAGGAGGCAGCTGAAAAGAATTCAATAGGTGGCACCAGAACACTAAAAAACTCCTCTCAAACAGCAAAGCAGATACATTTCCCCATGTAACGTTATTGAGGGAGACTAGGTAAACTGAAGGAAAATGAAGGATCCCGAAACACCAGACTGTGTTACTCCAATATTAAATAGGCATATTTCTACAATTAATATATTTGTCCCAAAATGTCCCATGGCTAACAAATATGTCTGAGCTAACCTTGGGTTAACAAAGTTAACCTCAAAGTCAAAACTGTCTGCTTATGTTTATATTCTAAAACATATCTCTGGAATTTTGAAGGCTGAAATCTAAGAATATCTTTAAAATTTAATAAGGATGTCCAACCCCCAAAAACATGCTGTGCCATATGAAAGCCTGATGATTACCAAACTAAGCAAGTTGGTCTGGGTTTAAACAGGAACTATGCCAAACCTTTTCTCAAATCTCAATCTGCATCCAGCCATAAGGTAGTTTTAAGATAATATGCATAGGATAGGCTCAGATAACCCAGATTGGAGAATTTAAGTACACAAAAAGTTCCTACTACTGAAGGAACTTTTCTAAGCTTCCCTTTCCCTTCTCTTGACTTGGCCAGCAGTTGGTTCCTGCTGACTTACCCAAAATATTTGCAACCCATCAGTAATTTTGGAGTGGATCTGGCCTTAGTTGGGTGCCCTGCAAAAAGATATAACCAGCACATCCCACAGGGAGATGGGAGGAGCTTGGCTAATCGCTTTCATTCCCTTTCCTCTCGCTCTACCAGCTGGTAGACAGAGTGCAGCTACTGGTTGAAAGAAAGGTTTTAGATGGGATGACAGGCTGTCAGTGAAATACACCTAAAAAGGAAGAGCTGACTGCCCTTTCTCCTGAAAGCTCAAAGACAGGCCCTGGGAATGAAACATGGGACTACCATATTTTGAAGAAACCTTTCAATGTTCAACAAGAAGAGTAAATGGAAAAACTGTGAAAGAAACCAGGCCACAAAAAAAAACCAAAACACAAACACTTCAAACCCCAATGACAGCAGGCTGTATAAGTCACATTTGGAGGTATGGAAGCTGCTATATTGCCGCTGCACTTGCTGCAGTGATCTGTGGTCACACCTGTATAAGACATTACTGCTCACTGCTGTCCTATCAGGAAAGAGAATAAAGTGAAAATACTTTCCACTTGGCAGGACCAAGCAGCTCAACAGACGACAAATCAGACCTAAGATACATTTTAAAAGACACTGTGTTCCAAGTAAGTCCAGGGTCTGATCTTCTGGAGCAGAAGGAAACACCAGCACACATTTCCTGTGTGCATGTGTTATTAAAGGAAACTCCGGCTGATGAGATGGAGGTACTGTTGAATCTGCATTAAGAGCCTAAAAACATTATGAGGTTTATATGGGCAAAACTACATTAGCTGATGACAGGAAACATGTCTTTTAACTCCATTCTGCTGCTTAATTTGCACAGTGGGTAAAAAGGACCCGGTTTTCTATTTCCTGCTGGGCTGGGCAGGGGACTGTGCTTGCATGCCAGTAGCTCAGGCTGTCCCCTCTGAGCACAGGAGTGCTGCAGGATTGCATTCCTTGATACACACAGCATATAGAAATGTGGAAAGGAGGAGCCCTTTCTGCTAATAGTGCATTTGGTGTTTTATCTAGCATGGTACCGTACCAGCTGGCTCGCTACATCTAGCTGCACTCCGCATGTCTTTGCCAGACCTGGGAGGGGGCAGAGGAAGTAATTCTTCCTCTCAGCCTCGTGTCTGCAAAACCATTGGCAGCTGGGTTTTCCTGCCAGGATTAGTGATTCTGCAGAGCTGCTGCCCTTTTCCCAGGATCTCTCCACCCTTCAGCATATTGGACAGACCCCAGCAACCCCCACCGAGCAGCTCTTCACACAAAGCAGCTAGCGTAGGTCCAGATTCTGCGTTCCCTCTTTTTACAGCTGAACGGCACTGCTTCAGCAGGGTCAGGGCTCTTCACATCTGCACAGAAAGCAACAGGATGTGGTCTACTTGTTCAGATGGAGTAAAGCTCTTTGAGGGGGTCTTCTAGCAAACAGCACAGACATTAGTCAGCTCCACTGCAAGCCAATACTAAATTGCAAAAAAAGAACAGTTCCTGGTGGGAGGTGAAGGGTGAGTAAGGCAAGGAGCCTTACAAAATGCTACCAGCCGCCCTTCTTTGATTTATTTTTAAACTTCAAGTGGGATAGGATGTAATTCACACCTACTTTAAGGCTCCCTTGTGCTGCCAGAACCAGCTAAAGGGACCTTAAAATAAATGAACATCAGGGCCAGAGATGCTACTGCTTCTTTTTGCTGCAAACATGAAATAAACGATCCTTTGCTACTTAATAAATAAATCTGGGCAGACCTCTGACTAGGCTAGCAAACACTTAAACGTCTGAGTAATTCTATACCACAGAGGACCCCTCAAATTTCATAGGTAGGATCATGTGTGCTGAAGTGCTTTCATAATCACAGACTGCAGAATTCTACTTTATTTTTTATCACTAACTCTGGGGAAGAAAAAAATAAACTGATCCCAGTTTCTGGACAAACTGCTGCTTTTGAAAATTGATTAAAAGAATGCCATATGAAGTTCACATTAAACATGTGAAATTTTGCATGCTCTGAGTCAAAAACCAAATTATTCATTTGAGTTTAACATGTAGAAACTTCTCAGGTAACTGGGATGTTTCAGACAGTCCTAAAAAAATTGCCTACATTTTGGTCATTGAAGATGCAGCCATGAAATCACTTCAATGTAATCCATAAGCTAATTAATAAAAATCTTCATAGCCCTAGAGCAATCATAGGAATGCTATACATTTACTGTAGCTAAGAATTAAAACAAAATAAATATTGAATTTCTATTCCCACAGGCAATATTTAGAATATTCATTTTCACCAGAAATTAGGCATAAAAAGTTGAAACTGTAACTTTTAATTTAACAGAAATTCTAAAATGTTTTGATTGAGAAATGCCAATTGTTTCCTTTTGGCTTCAGGATGTAACATTCATTCTGACTCTTCAAAATGATAATTAAAATAGTTTCCATTTGAATTTCTTAAAATAGTTTCTTTTATACAAGTTCATTAATAATTGCCCCCCACAGTGGCTCCCTAACTTACTGCAATCATCACCTAAAAGCCTGATCCTGTCACTCTTTCCTACCACCTTTAATCTTTGGTTAAAGTATCTGGGGAGCCAAAGGCTTTTTTGTTTCTTTTGTTTCTTTTTTGTTCTTGAGACACCTACCAGACCAGTGTTCTTGAGACACCTGCTCAGACCTGAACTGCATTGTGGATGGCGTAGTCTTCCTGCAAACCACATCTCAGGAATAAGTGCAGGCCTACATTACAGGTGTATATGAACATGTATATGAACACCTATACATGGCATCATTTTATTAATTAAAATTGACCTTTGAAATTAATGCTTGTTCTTGGTTCCCAATATCTATGACCCTCTCCTTGCTGTCCAGCTTTCAGGATGGGAGTTGTCTCTCCTTCTCAATTTCAGAGTCAACTATAAGCGTTAAGCAGCATTTACAGCACTGGGGAAGACAAAAAATTCAAATGAACCAGCAATCAAGTATAAGGGCAGCTGCCAGAAGAAAGAGGTGGAATTAAGAAGAATTTATAGCTGGCAAATACAAGGAGGAACACAAAGTTGCAGGCTCAGGAAAGAGGAGGAAGTACAAACATTAAAGTTTGTCAACATTCATCAGCTAAAACAAAGTAATACCAAGCATAACTTCTGGTAACATACAGAGCCTGTCTTAAGGAAAGGGTAAGCAGAAAAGCACAAGAAAAACACAGAAATAACATATTTTCTAAACTAACCTGAAATCAAATCAAATATTTCTGACCATTAAAAAAAAAAGGAATTTTCAGATTCCAATTATGCAAAATAAATTTGAGTTTAATTTTTCCAGAGAAAAGCAAAAACACAGAGAAAACCAGAGACATTAATTTCATAGAAACAACATTTGTTACTAATGATATCTAGAATTTCTCAAAACCATAAACCTGAAGTAGAACAAAAACTAAAAGCAGCAATTCAAATACTTTTTGCTGTGTACACGGTTCTTGCAAACTTAAAATAAATGTCCAGGAATATTATTTATTTAGCAGGCAGAAGGAAGGCTTTTCTATCAATTGTACCGCACTTCAAATGACATCCTCAGTCTTCATAGGAGGACTTTAACTACAGTAACCCACTTGTACGACTACAGCTAACGACGCCTTTGCTGCTCTGTGGTTTCTCTCATGCTGTTTACTTCTGTTTTTCTTCTACAGAACCCTACTCAAAAGGAAGAGGGTGCAGCATACTGTGGTTTAGAGCTTAAGTGCTTCCAAATGGTGAAACTGAGTTACCATAGCACCCACATGCTCAAGCAATCAGACCTATCTTAGTGCTAAACCACAACTTCTCTAGTGCAGTCATGAAATTTCCCTATTAAACTCCTTTTCACCAAATTTGCATTTGTAATTATTTTTAGTTATACAGATTCATTAATATGATACAGTGGGGTGTGGCAATCTTTGGGATACAGTCTAGGCTGCTTTGCAGGGAGTACTTGTCACTATGTGAATTGTCTGCGAGAGGGAAGAATATCAAACCCTGATGTAACAGTTACTTCAACGGTGAAATGTTGGCTACTATCCACGGTCATTAAGAAACACCTATACATGAGGAATGGAAGATTGGCTGTGATATTTTCTTAGCAATTTTGTGCTGCACACAAAAGAAAAGCTGTTTTAATGTTTGTTTGGCCTTTTGTATATTTTCAGTATTTGTGCATGTATAAAGTCAAGAGCCAGACTCAGTTGATACTGTGCTAAACTTGTCTGTTGTCAAGGGCCAGCCCCTAACTTTAGATACGACTTTTCTAGTCCTACTGTATGTTCCTTGATCTTCCTTTCCCACATATACCATGAGCAGAAAGAAACACTTGCTCCATATTACTCTGCTTACTGATACCAACAGGCTAGTTCTGGATTTGCTGAATGGATATTGTTTATGGCAAGCAGAAGGAGGAAAGGACATGCAACTGTTACGTTGTGCCCTCAATTCCTACTCCCATGCTTTTGCAGCTGCCACCTCTATTAGTCATGGGGACCTATTGAGCACAGCTGAAGGCAGCTCAGTTCACAAGAGTTTTGACCAGAACAGGAGGCTGCAGCCAAGAACTGACTGACAATTGGTGAGAGTGTGTGGTAGGGGAAAATTTCTTCATCTCAGACTATTTCATTGGACCATGGTTTATTTAAATATCTGACTTGCTTCTCTATCTACCTCTGAGTTCCTTCAGGATAAAAAGCATTATATGGTATTGTAGATCTCTTCCTGACTGCACGTTACTTTTTACATAATTTTGCCAGCAATAGAAAATAAGTCCTTTGCTCTGCAAAACAGAAACAAACTGGAAATATTTTTCTAAACTACCTTTAATCAGTTTCAAATGTCAAACCAAAACAGTTTAGTACTGTATGAATAGGAGCATTTTAGCCACTGATAATATAAAGCCTGTTGAAATTAGAAATATCTTCTGTTTGGTAGAGATCTACTAGCATGAAGTCCTTGGATCAACAGCTCTGTACCTACTGGGAGCATGATGTCAGTGGGGACTCTATTCAGGGATTTTCAAAAAGATGCAGCCAGTGATTTTTAACAAGAAATGAACATTTCTTTCAAGACAAGACATTTGTCTATGACCTTCTCCTTTTTGTAACAATATTTTTCTCTGATCTGTTGTTATGTTAAAGACCCAAACAAAAATAGATAACTGGCCTGGGGGAGCTGGAGGTGTGCAGATGACAGAGGTAAATAGTTGATATTCAGATGCTCTGAACATCTATGTCTCCAACTGACATCACCCAGATTTGCAAATACTTAGCTTTCCTACAAAATAGGATCAAAGCACAATCAAAAATTGAAAGAAAACACATGGGTTCTGAAAAGAGACCATAACATTTCCTTTATTCTTTTCTTTTTTTTGTAACCTTAGATGCACATTTTATTCTGAGCCAGTAAAGACATTTAGATGGAAGTCTGACTTTTAAGGTGACGTTGCTTAAATTAAAATTTAATTTTATTTATAATGCAGAATGATCAGTATTCCTCAATCCCAACCATAACTGCCTGGTGCTATGTTCTATGGATGCTGTATAAGACAACTTATACCTGGAAAGTTTTCAGTCAGACAAGATGGAGAACATTTCCAGTGTTACAAATATTAATAAGATTAAATAATTAATATTAAATAATTAAAAATTAAATATTAGTATTAAAAAAAAACAAACAAACAAACCAACCAGCCACAAAATTTGAGACATTCACAAATTCTTAGAAAAAGTCTATGCTACAAACAGGATCCCCAAACAACAATCTAGTACCGTGCAAATTCACAAATCCATGCTTTTACTGTCACGAATGGCTAGTCCCCAACAAACAATTTCTTATTTTTTTATGCACTGCAGATATTTTTAATGAAAAAGGACATATAAAGGTGCCACAGGAGTGCCATGGCTTCACCTTGGCCAAGGGCTGAGGGCAGGGCAAGCAGGGCTGAGTGGTGGCAAATAGCCCCATGCCAGCGAGACCAGAGTGTGATGAACCGCAGAGCAACAATCCACCAGAGAGCAACACTCGGTACTGCTACAAAGGTGTAGCGGGGCGTTCCTTGGGTCTGCTCTGACACTTTGACAGCACCTGGCTATAGAGACCCTCAGCAGTAGGGGCTGGGGACAGAAACAGCCCAGAGCCCCACAAGTCTTTCCAAAGCTGCAGTCACAGAATACCTCTGGTTTAGTGGCACAGGCAAATGCACAGGCAGTAGCTGCACTGTTCCCACAGGAAGCTCCCAGTAATTCAGTATTGCTGCAAAATCACACATTTTAGTGTCCTGAATACAAAATTTCTCACGCTCGCAGGAGATGCCAAGTGGCTCACGGGAGAACTGCAGTGATGTCTGCTGCTACTGAAGCATCCCTGTTACAGAGCCCAAGGCTGGGGCTGGGGGGAGTCAGCCACTGTCTTTGATGAGAGGTGATGTCCCATGGTTCAGATGAGCACATTGGAGTCGGAGTGAGGATCTGCCTTTATCTGCTTACAAGAGTGACATGACTGTTTAATTGAATTCTCTGATAATTGTGCAGTTCAGCCTTAAAGAAAACTAGCTGCCTTACTGTACAGCAGAGTAATGCACATGCCATTGCTCTGTACCTCCAGTGCACAGCGCTGGGTTTTACTGTGCTCAGTTACTCTGCCTGCACAGCCCCAGCCTTTGAAAGATCCTTAACTACAGCAGAGGGGCACAAATCAGAATAAAGATGTGGTTATAGCAAATCCTCCATAAAAATTTCGTTTTCCAGTGATCTGTCATTTGTATTTCTACAGCTTCTTGTTTCAAGCTTAACAGGACCCTCAGCAGTCCCTGTGCTCCATGAGCCTCACATCTGTCCCAGCCTCACATCTCCAAGCAGTAACGCTCTAAACTATCCTGCTAGTCTCAGTCATCTCCCATGACCCAGATTTCTTCCAGCATGAAGAGGAGATCCTAACCAGCAGTGGCTGATAGACATCTAGCTTCTGTTGCTTAAAAGGGTAGAGTACAGAGGGAAAAGAATCAGCCAGCTCAGTGGAGAACTGTTCCTATACCAACTCTGCCTCCTGGGCAGCTTTCTTGCCCTCCCAGGGCTGCCAGCTGCAGACAGCAAACTCTTTTTGTTTCAAGGGAGAGTGATTTTACTTGGTTACAATCCTAACTTTTTTTTTTCCTCCAGATATTCAGGCCAGAAATGATCAGAATTTAATATAATTCATCAAATATGCTACTGAATAACATTTTTGTTGTTCATAAAATATTGTGACAAACTATTCACTGATCAACTATATACTTGTTAGGGTACAATTTAGAACACAGGAAAATATACACACAAAATGTTGATAGGAATCATCATATAAGGGTAAGATTCTACCACCATTACTTATGCAAAAACCCTAAAAAGTAAATCATTCAGTGAAATATATCAATATCTATTAGAAAAACTGCCTGTTAAAAATTATTTATATATATTTCCTATGTAAGCTGTGGAATAATTCTTTTTTTATTGAAAACCAAAAATTACCGGTATTTACATTAATCAAAATTTCCTAAATTTGATATATAACCTGATATCCATCTTGAACTCAGCCAGCATGAGGAAAATTGGGACTGTGACCAAGACATACCCAGGTATTCCACATTTTACTACCGTATGAGTGGTTGGATGTACCCTCCATCTCTGCGCCTCTGTTGTATTCACTGCAAAGTGGAGATAAAGGCACTATTCTACTAAACTGGCATATTGCAGTTAGAAATTCATTAAAAAATATGAAGTTTGCAGACAAGGGATCTGAAAGCGCTATAAAAAAAATATGCTCACATCCGTCTGATTGCATAAACAGGAACAGTCTGGGCTGTAAAGAGAGAAACTCCTAGAACACATACAAAAGCCTCTCACTATCTCAAAATCTGTGTTGCAAAACCTGGGCTCTGCCCCTTCAGGGAAGCTGAGCCAGCGCTATCGAGAAGGGACCTCTACTTCATGTCATGTCAGAAGCAATGATGAACAGATTTCAGAAGAGAGCTGAGCACACACAACTCCTGAATTCAATAAAAATTGAGTGAAAGTGGTTTCTAAATCCCCTTTCCTTCTTTATTTTTTCTTTTGAAAATCAGATCATCAATTTTGGTGCCCAAATCTGGGCAGTTACCTGCATTTTAAGTGTGTCCTTTTTTTCTCTTTCTCTACTTGCTATTTTCATTATAACAAACATGAGATATAAGCCCTGACTTTAACCAACAATCTGTCTGATAATCATTAGCAAAAAGAGGAGAAAACTGTTCATCTGATTTTGCTTTAAATCCTGTGCTGACCATTCTTTTCTGAAAGACAGTGTATGCTGAACATTCCAGGAGATGAAAATAAAGGCTCAGAATGGAAGGACTCCACTCTGATCACAGGACTATGGTGCCCTATATTCCATAAAAAAAACAGTCTATGCTTCCATCTTTTGTAAGTGGCAAGCAATTTTCATTAGCACTTCATAAATATTTTCATTTTTTCTATTTTTATTATAATTTTTT
>VZTV01032220.1:14213-24601 GCA_013400875.1 Anhinga rufa | reverse complement strand
CCCCGCGCAGCGCCCGCGCAGCCCCCGCGCAACGCTGCGCGCGGGCGGAGGGCGGCGGCCGGCGCCCCCGCAACGCTGCTCGCCGCCCCGCACCCCCAAAAAAGCCCCAAACCTCCCCGCCCCCGCCGCCTTGCTGGCGTTGTAGCGGCGGCCCGAGCGCGCCGCGGGCACGGCCGGGGCTTCCCTCCTCCGCCTTCACCGCCCGCCAACCCTCCCCGTCTCCACCTTGGCTCTCACGGCTTCTCGTCCTGACCGTCGGTGGTACCCAAACGACACGGTCTCGGCGAGAAAGCAGGCTACCGGGGTATGATTCTTACAGCGCTGAAGCGTTATGATGCGGAGAGAACAATTTAAAAAGAAGAAAAAAAAAGAAAGAAAAAACTAATTACACAAACAAGCTATTAATTTAAAAAGAAAACAGGGAAAGGGAGAGTGGAAAAAAAAATAACCCAAGCTCTTCCATTCATCCTCCGGATAATGGAATTTGCTTCCTTTCTCCAGCATGTGAATAGCCTAACAAAAACAACTTGAGCTTTATAAATAGCTTTTCATGTCCATTTAATGAAAATGATTTGGGGAAAGAGACGATTGTGCCATCAGTATTCTCCCGAGGAGCCTGGCATGCCGTTGTGTTTAGTTTGAAAGTGTAAATCTCTTTTGTCCCAATAATATATGGCGTTAGCTGCTTGTCCTCAGTCTTTTTCTGTTAGTTCATTACTACACAATTACCATTCACGCTTCATTAGCATCTCTGTCTCTCTTGGGGAGGTTCCCCCCCCCTCTTTTTTTTTTTTTTAAGGCAAAACTCTGCCCTTTTTATCATACCAATGCCATTGGGAACTGGGCAATGTGCTAATTAGCTGTTACTTTTCATGTCTTCGGATTGAATTCTCCAACTTTGGGGGGGGAGAAGAGATTAATATAAAAAGATGAATACTGATTGATCAAAACTGCATCTGAAGAGGAACGGTTTTGTTCGGAATCAGAAAAGTCCTCATTTTCATCTCGAGCATAATAAAGCGTCTGAAATGATAAAAGAGTCTGAAAAAAATCAAATGCTTCTGAGCGGGAGGGAAAGCTTTTTTATTATACCTCTATCTTAGCTGGTACGCCTCGCTTTGCCTTTTCAGGCCGGAGACCTTTGAATCTCCCAACAAAACCGGCCACTATTGATCCATTTTACACGTTTGAGTTGATAGATCTAATCCCAGTGATCACTGGCTGAAAGGGGGGTGCTTAGTTAAGCCTAAAGCTCCTTTTCAGGGCCCCAGGTTGATGGGTGCCCACCCGAGGTGCAGGGAGGGGGGCGGTGGGAGCCAGTCCCGCTCTGCTCAGCGCTGTGTGTCCCCCCCGCAGCCGCCTCGGCCGTGGTCCCCATCCCCGGCACCTTCTCCTGGCCGCTGGCCGCCCGTGGCAAGCCCCGCCGCGGCATGCTGCGCCGCGCTGTCTTCTCCGATGTGCAGCGCAAGGCGCTGGAGAAGATGTTCCAGAAGCAGAAGTACATCAGCAAACCCGACAGGAAGAAGCTGGCAGCCAAGCTGGGCCTCAAGGACTCGCAGGTGAGAAGGGGCACAGGGTGGGAGGGCAGAGGGGTGTGGGGAGCCAGGCCCCCCGCCCCTGGGGGGCAGTTTGAGGGTAGGGGAGGAAAAGGGGACAGGAGCAGGGAGAACTGCCCAAAACCAGGAGAAAGCCCAAAGCAAGCTACAGGGCATCAAGGGAGCCAAGAGAGGGGCACGATTCCCAGCTGGGCGAGTAGGACAGGACAGCCTTATTGCCCCCTGACCCCACTCCTAGGGTCCCCAAAGGTCAGGTTCTGTAGTTCCTGTTAGCTTCAGTATTGGCATGAGCAGGGTTTTGAGGGTGCAAGAAAAAGGCCTTTCCTGGTCCCTGTTTTACTGAACAGTTTCATTTCTGTGTCGCTTCCCCCCACCTCAGGTGAAGATCTGGTTCCAGAACAGGAGAATGAAGTGGAGGAACTCCAAAGAACGAGAGCTTCTCTCTTCTGGTGGCTGCAGAGAACAGACCCTACCCACCAAGTTCAACCCTCACCCAGACCTCAGCGATGTAGGCAAGAAATGTTCAGGAGAAGAGGAGGAGGAGGAAGTTCCCCCCGTGTGCCCACCCAGCCCCCGGCATCCCTTAACCTACCACCAGTCCCCAGAACATCTACACTTGAGGGACAGACTGGACTCCCAGATGTCTCCTTCTCCATCCCATTCTAGCAGCCCCAGCAAACCCTCAGACTTCTCAGACTCAGAGGAAGACGATGATGAAGGGGAAGAGGAAGAGGAGGAGATAACAGTCTCTTAGATCACCCTGCCTGCCCCTACCGTCACATGGGGACATTGCAAAGATGTAAATAAAACAGAGCGCTATAAATTGAAGAGGTGATATCCCACCCAAACGTCCACATACTTCTCCAGTGCAGGTTCTTTATCACAATAGCTGTAAGCCTTTCTACTTATAGGTGTTCCTTAGTTTTTGGCCCCATGTGGAGGTTTTCATACTCACAGCATCCGCTAACCTTCCCCCCCCCTCCTCTGCTTGTTACAATCTCTGATTGTTAAATCAACATTTGCTCCATTAGCTGCTTTCTTCTGAAAGCAAGCAAGAGACAGCTCCTTACTTTATAGCAGGGAGGGACGTACATCCTGTTGAGAGGGAAACTTCCCCCCCCCAGACAAGAAACAACAAAAAATACAATATAGGTGCTGTAGCCATTTTTCACTACCTTTCAAGTGAATTTCCAGCTAGTATTAACATTTCAAAACCCTGAAGAAAGTTCTGTTCCAGCAACCCTTTCCTCCAAAAATGAAGTTATTGAGGGATGCAGACCAAACACTGCCTCCCTCCTCACCCAGAAAAGCATGAAACGTGTGCAACAGACCCATTGAAATCCCTGGAATGACTTCTAAGGTATATTATAAGTGTGCCTTGTGTAATGAAGACCTTATATATTTATGTTTTTCATTTTAATTTATGCATCAATTTTATATTGGAAGCACTGTCTAACCCACCTTTTTGCCCACAAACCTGTGCTTATTTTCCACTTGGCTTCTGCTACCCATGATGTGGACAGAGGAAAGTGGATATGCCTCTTTGATTTTTGACTGAACTTTGCTGTCTTTGCACAGCTTATATGAACTGTACACTATTTTGTACACTTACTCTGTATGGATGTTTTATACCAAGGTTATTGTGAATGAATATAACGATGGCTCAACAATATTTCTCATTTTTTTTTAATTAAATGATGGCTGAACTACAGACAAATGTAGCTGTTTAATTGTGTAACTTATAAAGAAACACTTATTTTGTATTTTACCATGTACAGACTTTAAATATGTATATATAATAAAGTGAATGATTGTCAAATAAAAAAGAAGTAGATTTCCAAGTCTGATTACTCAGTAATACTTGGTTCTGGTTCATGGGTTGTTGTAGATTGTGTCTGGGGCCAAATAGGAACAAAAAAGAAAACTACCCTTTTATCAACAGTTTAGTGATTCAATAAGAATTTATCAGCTTCAAATTAACTAACCTTACAACACCACCTACCTGCCTTTTAACTAGGGAGCAACTCGACCAAAGGATTAATGATTTTCTGCAATTAAAATGAATACAGGTTCTCCCTCCTTGCATTTCTGTGCAACTTAATTTCTGCTGATGTTACCCTGTGCTCCCCTCTAAAGCCCTTCTGACTCTCCTCCTTCCTTCCAGTTATTGCCCAGGTAGGTCAGGGTGGGGACACTTGCCCTGCATCACCCTGCTAAGATACTACAGTCTGTAGACTGGGAGCGTGTAATTAGAATATTCTTATGTGGTAGAGAAACGGAATGGAAGAGGTAGACTTAAGACAACTCTTGAGCCTTAAGTCCAGTCACAGATCACTTCTACAATGTAAGGCAAATCCATAACTACCTGCAAGTTTTTAGATACAAATACATACTACAGAAATATCAGTGTTTTCCGCCTTGCGTACAGGTAGCAGAGCTCTGCTGAAACAGATATTTCATTACAAAATTAGCTTATTTTCTGCTCCACAGACTCTGACTAATGGCCACCACTCACAACATGCCAAAACAAAATAAATTAACACAGCAGACATCACCTGAATACAACTATCCCCATATGCTCTGCTTCACTGTGCTGCTACAGCCATGAGAAAAGGCTTGAAAGGGAGAAGAGAATAATTCCAGCTCTAAGGGACCTATAATGATCATCTCGTCCAGCTGCCTGACCACTTCAGGGCTGACCAAAAACTAAAGCATGTTATTAAGGGGCACTGCCCAAAAACCTCCTAAACAATGCCAAGCATGGGGCACCGAGCACCCCTCCAGGAAGCCTGTTCCTGGTCTTCAGCTACTTTCCCATTAGCTAACGGGACACACCGAAGCCAGGGCAGGTTGTCACTTTAATCATCTTCTACCGCTCTAACACCTTACGGCCATTAGCAATTGATAACATACACCTGAGGCAGGGCAGAGAAAGCTTAAGGCACATACAGTATTTATCCCACAAAACATAAAAGAAAGCGAAACAGCATAAGGGCTTGTTGTGGGTGGGTTCCCCAACCCCAAGCTTTTCCAAAAACAGCAGCACATCTCCCAAACATACCTAAAAGGTCACACAAATACGCATTAAACGGCAACTGGCACCATCTACCCGAGTACTCATCCAGACCCAAAGAGCTATTAGCTGCATTATCAACAGTGTGTGTACTGGAGAATGTATTGTTATCCATCTATTGACTCTTTAAGTGATAGAGCACCCCATGACAATTATTTATAACTCAAATTTTACTAGTCCAGTAAGCGTAAGACCACAGTTAAGTAACCTATAAAGACAGATCTAATGCAAACCACATATTTTGTTTTAAAATTTATAGGTTGCTCCAGAAACCACAGGTACCATCACACATACCACAGTACTCAAGAACGGAACATGTGCAAAACCAGAACAGTTACTGTTGACACCCAATGCCTCGCGATTCAGCGCTCAACAGAAGCTACGCTCTCTGCTCTTTACAGCTTGTCCGCACTTGGAATGATACCAAAAATAATTATTTCAGACTACTCCTTTCAGCATGAGTGCTATTACATCTTATTCCGCTATGCAAATACCCTTACTAGGGGAGAAACAACCTGGGATTGCCATCTAACGGGGGAAAACCCTTACCTGAAATGTGACATTCATCAAACTGATTGTTTCTTTTTTCCTTTCAAGGGTCTTTCTTATAGCAAAAGGAACATTGAATGACAGCCAAGCACAGCCATTTGAGGGTCAGGGATACCTTAACATGAAATTAAAAAGCCTTTTTTTTTTTTTTTTTTAAATTTACCAACAGCTGCCAGGCTGCATCTGTAGCTTGCAGGAAAGGAGTCTTCCTGTCAAAGGCTTCAATTTTTTACTCTGCATAGTGAAGCCAGCATTCACAGCTACCAGGTGATGGCTCATGCAGGACAGCTGTGCCAAGGGAAGTCCTGCAGAAGTAGCTTCCCTTTCTGAGGTCTTATGTCAAAGGCGTATGCTTATTCACTTACCTCAAATGTGAAAAACTGGAGAGATTCCAGTTGCCTTAGGAGGACCTGATGGTCTCCAGGACACTGGGAGTTCAGCTTGGGTGTATTTCTAAGAGCAAAATATTTCATAATTTGCTGTCAGGGCCATCTCCCCCTGTCCCCTGAAGCTAGCTTGTCTTGGTGAGGTTAGTACAAAACCGCTGGCCCTGGATATTATTCATTTATTTATTTATTAATGCAGCTCTCTGTGTGCCTTGGGAAAGGAGGAGAGGGGTAAGAAGCCTCTCCTGCCTCCATGGAGATGGAAAGATATCCATATTGACTAGTAGTATCCACAGTTTTTGAAACTCTGGGACAAAGTAATCCTGTATGTCATGCACTCCCATAACAACTGCTCCTTCGTGATATTAAAGTGCTCTTTTTAAAGACCCAGGTGCCCGGAGTGGTCTTGTGTGTCTAGTTTTCCTTCTCACAGCCAGGATGGAAATATCTGACACTGGAGAATGGGACAGGCAGAGGAGATTTATCTTTGGTGACTGTGAGCTCAGGGCAGCAAATTCTCAATTATTTTATCCCTTAAGAAACCAGCTGGTTCAACAGCTGTGCCTGCTGTAACTCTGATCTCCCCCAGCGTGGGAGAGTGCCTTTTGGACTGGGGAAGAAAAGAAAATAAATCACTTTCTCAGGGAGTCTGTGCTGTTGTTACCTGCAGAGCTGTATGGCAGCATCCTCCGCCAGCAGCCCCGGAGCATGCCCGGGATGCATGGGGCCCCACAGTGGCACCCCTCTGGTCCCCCTCCTGGGCTGAAAAGCTGCTCAGTCACCGCCCCGTACAAGCTGGGGGAGCTGGAAATGTTTTCACCTGTGTCATAGCCAGGGCAGACAAGGAAGGCAGCCTCCTACACAGCCCCGTACCAGGGGCGCTGTGCCAATACTGCTGTATGCCCATTGGAAAAACACTTATCGTATGTGTAGAAATCATCCAAAAAGCTACAGAGGGTAACACTATATGCAGGAAAGCACACTTATCCCATCTGTATGAAATACTGTCTTTCGTAACAACAGTACTCAAAAAGTCCTTGCCAGCCACCCCCCGTTTCAGTACTGCAGAGCTTGAGAATGGCACAGTTGAGCCAAAAAAAATATTAAAAATTAAATTGCCTCTTTTGAAGAACACCTGTCCTCCAGGAAAGTTTGAATATTACAGTCATCTTAAAGAAATAAAGCCCAAGATGCAAGGCCATAGTTTCCCGAAGCAAGCAGTGCAGGCTGATGCTTGCAAAAGGGTAAACCTCCAGCAGCGTTAAAGCCCCATCCTAAGCAAAACCAGACTTCTTTGAAGAGACCCAAGTTCAGTCCTCAAAAACATTAATGTAATTTCAAAAATCTTTGCCCAGGAAGTTTAAGGTAGAGTTTGACACAACAGCTATGGGCTCGACTGTTGTCAAGAGGAACAAGACAGGGTCTCACTCTTGGTTTTGTTTCCTGTTCTCCAACCCATGCACATGCCTTGGCACATAGCTGGGCCCAAAGTGATCAGTTTGAAGAGCAAAAGAGTGACCAGTTTTCTTGATTTGTTTTGATTTCTGCTGGTCAAGCACCTGGAACTGCTTAGCAGTGTGTCAGACGTGCATTTGGCAGAAATGCTCAGCAAGGATGGGAAAGAGGTGTAGAAGATCGTCCCTTCTGCCAGCCCTTGTTATTAAATGATCTTAAATGTACATTTTTAGGACTGTTGTATTTCTGAACCAGGATTGAACCCGATCTAAATAAATAAAATCCTTCAAACTCCAAAAGACATAGCGACATCACTTTCCCAAATCACATGACAGGGATATAACACCAGGGAAAGCCCAGCAGAGTAGCCAGGACCTCACAGGAGTGCCTTTACTGAACATGCACAAGTGCTAGGTGTGCCGATTTTACTTCGTTTACACCTGCCTTGTAATCAGCAAAGGGTTAAAATACTTCATAAAATCATAGAACACCTCAGACTGGAAGGGATCTGGAAAGATCCTCTGGTCCAACCTTTCACGGGAAAGGGAGCCCGGATGAGAACTATTACCCTGTTCAATCACGTCTTGAAAAACCTCCAGTGACAGGGACTCTACCACATCCCTGGAGAGGTTGTTCCAGTGAACAGTTGTTCTCACTGTAAAAAATGTCTTTCTTATATCAAGACAAAACCTCTCCCAGTGCAACTTCTACCCATTGCCCCTTGTCTTCTCCATGTAGCTCCTTGTGAAAAGACAGCTCTATCCTCTTTGTAGCTGCCCTTTAAGTACTGGAATACTATGATGAGGTCCTCCCCGAGCCTTCTCTTCTCCGTGAGAAGAAACCTAACTGCTTCAGTTTTTCCTCGTGGGGCAGGTTCTCTAGCCCTTTGATCATCATCGTGGCCCTCCTTTGGACCCTTTATAGTCTCTCGACAACATTTTTTAATTGTGGGGACCAGAACTGGACACAGTACTCCAGGTGTGGCCTGACAAGTGCTGAGTAGAGTGGGATGATCATGTCTCTTATCTCTGTTAGTAACGCCCCTACGGATGCAGCCCGGGGTGCGATTTGCCTTCGTTGTGCTGCTGACTCATGTTCAGCTTGTTGTCCAGGACCTCCAGGTCCCTTTCAGCAAGGCTGCTTTCTGGCCACACACCTCCTAGCCTTTACTGGGCTCTTTGGTTATGTCGTCCCAGGTGCAGGACCTTGCACTTGTCTTTGTTAAGCTTCACACTGCTCTTGCTAGCCCACTCTTCCAGCCTGTCCAAGCCTCTCTGTGTCCACCTCACCACCCAGTTTAGTGTCATCGCTTGGTGAGGGCGCTTTCAATCCCATCATCCAGAAGATGTTGAATAGCATAGGGACCAGTATTGATTCCTGGAGGACCCCACTTGTAACAGGCTGCCAGCCTCAGTAAAACCTATTGACCGCCACCCTCTGAGTGCTGCCTATTAGCCAATTTCCTGACTGATCACCCAACCAATCTGTATTTTGCCTGTTTGTCCAGGAGAGGGCTGTGGGAAACAGTGTCAAACATTTTGCTGAAGTCCAGGTGAATATTATCTACTGTGCTTCCATGTAGACAGAAAATGTTCTTTTGTTGTAGGTGGTCATTTACCATGCCTTTGATAAATCCATGCTGGCTTTTCCCAGTCACCTGCTTTATTTTGTTTGCAATAGTTTCTAGGAGGACTCATTCCATTACTTTCCCAGGGATTGAAACTAATGGGCCCACAGTTTCCTGGGTCCTCTTTTGAGCCCTTCCTGCAGATGGGTTTGACATTTACCCTCTTCCAGTCATCCACAACTCCACAACATCTCCACAACTTTTCCAAGATTATAGGCAGTGGTCTTGCATCAATGTCAGCCACTTCTCTTAACACCTTGAGGTGGATTCTGCCCAGGCCCATAGCTGTATGTTGGTTGAGCCCTTGCAAGGGGACACAGACCAACTCTCCCTCCACTGGTGGGTCAACACATAATGTTGTTGTAGCTCCTTGAGACTGTGATCTGGGGTCCAGCTATGCCAGTAAAGACCTTCCCACAGCCAGGATGTGTCTTTTTATTTTTTTCTTTTAAGCACACTCAAAAGCTCATTGCTAAGCCAAGTTGGTCTCTTGTTCTGCCTTCTTCCTTCCCCTTTGTAGCAGCTGGGCTGTTCTTGTGCTTCCAGGTGGCTGTTCCTGAGTATCTCCCAGCACTCACAAGCTCCTTTGCTCTCCATGGATGTTTCCCACAGACTCTCTCTCACAGCTGGGCTCTGAACATAATGAAGTTGGTCCTTCTGAAATCCAGGGTCTTTTTCCCTCTACTGGTCTTCAGTGTGCTTAGCAGGATCTTCAACTCCATGATGTTGTGATCGCTGTACCCAAGGCTACCACTGATAGTTACGTTATGAAGTAAGTCTTAATGATTTGCTAACAGTTAATCTAGCAATGCGCTGTTCCTAGTCAGCGTGTCCAGCGTCTGCAGCTGGAAGCAGTCCTCAATGCCTTCCAGAAACCTGATAGATGACTTGTGTACCGCTGTGCAGAAATAGATTGATTTAACAGTCAAGACTGATGGGGGGAATGGACAGAGAGCAGGAAGCTGAAAACAGTGGAATAACAGTGGCAGAAATACTGTTGCGGATGGGGTTTAGTAGCTCACACAGACCTGACTTTACAAGGTTTTTCTCCCTCACAGGGCTCGAGCTTTGTGTCCTAACATCTGTTTTACACTGGGTGGTGCTGGTTCATTATGATCCCGGTAAGAAAGGCACTCGGATTCAGTGAGGTATCAAAGTGCTATTTATTAGAGCTAACACTGAAAGATGAGAATAGCATAGGTAATCTTATGTCCCTTTAGATGGTGGGCACCCTGAGTGGTGTAGCATCGAAAGGGCTTCCAACCCACACACAGCATGCTGGTCACACCCCATCCACAGGTGTGGTCATTTGAGCTATTATAGGAATTTTTTTCTTACAAAAAAACCAACTCTATTCATCATTTCTGCTGTCAAACAGAAAGAATGTACTCATGAGTACTTCTTGCTGCATGGCTAGATAAAAACAAAGACACACAGGTGGCTTATTCCCCGGTACCCAGCAGGAGTTGCCTGCAGGTTCCTCTGTTGGAATGAGCTGGCTGAGTTTATCCTGTGGACAGGCTTTGTGCAGCACAACACATAGAATCACAGAATCACAGAATGCCCTGAGTTCGAATGGACCCCCAAGGATCATCAAGTCCAACTCCTGTCCCTGCACAGGCAACCCCAAATTCACACCATGGCTCTGGGGGCCTTGGCCAAGCGCTTCTTGAACATTGCCAGGCTGGGTGCCGTGATTGCCTCCCTGGGGAGCCTGTTCCAGGGCTCCACCACCCTCTGGG
>VZTV01032220.1:0-13277 GCA_013400875.1 Anhinga rufa | reverse complement strand
TTGCCAGCTTCCAGTCAACTGGGACCTCTCCAGATTCCCAAGGGCATTGAAAAATCATTGAGAGAGGTCTTGCTATGACATCAGCCAGCTCTTCAAGTACCCTCGGATGAATCTCATCAGGCCCCATCGACTTACAGGGATCCAGCTGAAGGAGCAAGTCCCACACAAATTTGGGGTTGACTGGAGTTTATCATTCCCACAGTCATGGTTCTCTAGCCCAGGGCTCTGGGGGTCCCAGAACCTATCACTGGTGTTGAAGACTGAGGCGAAGAAAGCATTAAACATCTCTGCTTTATCTATGTCCCTGTTAGGCCTGAAGACCAGGCTGGTTTCACAGCACAGGGCAGCACAGGCCTGGGCATGCTTGTCTTAACTGCTATGTGGATCACCAGCTCCTTGATGTACAATGGTCTTTCTGTCAGGATTACAAGATCTCACTGGAAACAT
Source organism: Anhinga rufa (assembly GCA_013400875.1). Classification (NCBI taxonomy): domain Eukaryota; kingdom Metazoa; phylum Chordata; class Aves; order Suliformes; family Anhingidae; genus Anhinga; species Anhinga rufa. The sequence goes on along the minus strand of VZTV01032220.1, from coordinate 12,830 downwards.
GACCTCCTCCCATCTGCCTGTGGATCCCATCTTACGTTAAGGTCCTTCAGACCTCCTAATTGCCCAGCACCACATGGGTGAACTTCTTACAGGAGCAGAGGAGGGAACTACCCCTGCTTAGCCAGAGCGTGGTCTCCATCCACTCTAACTGGCTCAGTCTCCTTGAGTCTCCAGCAAAGCAGCAAATGGAAAGTATCTGTGTATCTGAGCAACCTAATCTAGTTGAAGATGTCCCTGCTTATTACAGGAAGATATCAATTTTTCTATTATCTAGCTCAACTAGATGACCTTTAAAGGTCCCTTCTAACCCAAACCATTCTATGATTCTATGGATCAAGGAACAAGACAGGAACATGGATTTCTTTGCATGGCTAAGCAAACGGAGATGTTGATGGGGAAGTATTTGCCTACAGTCAGTCCCATTGCCATTGGCAGAGACAGTTGTCCTCAGCTGCTGTGCTCTGTTCTAACCCCCAAAAGTATTCTGATAAACAAGGAGGGGGTGGGAATGACTGTGGGCTTACAGGGCCCATGGGCAGCTGCTCCTCTCCTGACGACATACTGCAAATGCGTGCTATGAAAAGCAACCTCATATGGGTCCTCCCTGTGCCAAGTGGGGGCTATAAACAGTGGAGCAAAGAGAACCAGACTGATTGTCCACATTAAGAGATAGAATCCGATGAAGAATAGACGGCTCCACACCATGAGTGACTACTTCAAGATACCGGTGGAAAAGGTCAGTGGAAAGCAAAGGGTTTAAGTACATATCACAGGCTATGGACTGAGTTCATAATTCCCTGAGTTCCAGGGAATTTCCCTTTCCATTGCAGAAAGAAATCCAGCACTCATCCTACGGCATCGAGAAATGATGAGGTGCATCCAGGAAGGATATAAAATGAGAATTAAATAGGATGTTGGAAAGGGAAAAGCAGGGCAATAAAGGTTAAAGAGGAGACAAGGTAAAGGAAGAAAAAAGTGAAGGCGAATGTACGAGACAAAGTGCACAGAGCAGAGAAGAACAAGAACATGATGAAGGGATGGGGCAGTCATAAAAGGAAAGAAAGGGAAGAGCAGCTCCTGTGAGATATTGAGCATTTTGGTGCCAGTCCAGTCTTGATTCAAACACTGGCCAAGATCAGGGCTGGAGCGTTTTCCAGGGCCAATTCTAAAACATGCAATTCTGGGAATCAAAGGAAATTTACAGAACACACAAAAATCTGCTCAAACACGTCCAAAACTATTCTGCCTCGAAAATTGCTGTGGAGGGACAGATGAAGACCACATTACAGAAGTTCAGCTCTGAGTTACAGTTCATGTAGTGAAGACTAATTTTAGATTAAACTAACTTGAATGCAGATCATCAATTTTCAGCAGAATTTCTTATCTTTCAAAACTTTTTCTTTGAAATAGGTGAATCTGTCCTACCAACTTTGATAGTTCAAAGGAGTCAATAGAGGACAAGATAACTACAAGGAACTGTCAAAAAAAGCAGAAATATGAACAGAAAATATTCTCCAGGAGAAAAATTACTACTGTTGAAAATTATCCCTTACACTTTAAGTGCAGAGGTTTTTGGATTTATCCTTTCTGAAAAGAGAGTACTTTTTGAGTTAGAGCATTTATTTGAAAGAAATAATAGATCCCTACATGTTCTTACTGACCAACATGAATTTATTACTGTATAATCACAGTGTCTCTACCAAATGGGTGAAGAGGAAATTGTAATAATGTGTGGAACTGAATTGCTTAATGCTCTGAAGTTTTCTTCCTGTAAATCAATTCCCAGAAGATTAGAATTAAAATAGTTTGAAAGACCTACCAGAGCAAGTGAAGACCTGTAGATGGCCTCATATTTATGCTGGGGCACAGACACTACCTAGAGCCTGCCTTGGAGATCAAAGTGGTGCCAACAATACTCTGCCTTTGCAAAGTTACTGGAAAAATTCTGCTGTGTTTTTTTTTTTTCTGCAAATGAAAAAAAATGTCATGGTTTTATTACAAGTGAGTAGTCTGATCCGCCCAGGGTCACCAGGTTAAGTACTCCTAGAAGCTCCTCATCACTGGAAACATTGAAGGTCAGGTTGGACGGGGCTCTGAGCAACCTGATGTTGCTCACTGCAGGTGTTTGGACTGGAGGACTTTTAAAGGTCCCTTTCAACCCAAACAACTATGATTCCATGAAGTTCATTCTGCAAAGCACATTCAGAATAAGCCTAACACACATTGCCACATGCAGCCCTTGTGACCAACAGGGATTATTTTTCTTGAAAAAGAAGCTGGCACCAGCTGGTATCAGGATACATCCAACCTGCTGGCCATGTGTGACTGACTGTCAGCTTTATGCTGAGACCCTCAAAATGGGTACACCAGTCTTGCCTTGAGCAGATCTTGATGGATACTGTGTGCAAGCATCAGCTACAGGAGAATCATATTGGTGTAGTCCCTCTGCTACATTTCCTCCTGGCTGGGGGTAAGGGCTGTTGGCATATTTTCACAACTACTTAAAAGAAGTTAATAAAAACAAGAACTGAACCCCACAATCTTCCAATAAAAACATAGAGAATGTTGATTAAGAAGGGACAAAAAGTTCTGGGAAGCCACAAATCTGAATAAATAAGCATCAATTTTATTGAATCATGAATAATTTAAGACTGGTACAATCATCAGCTTTATTCTCCATGACACAAGGGGCGGGGAAAGGGGAGAAACAGGGAGGGTGAGAAAGGGGAGGCATGATCTCAAACAGACCATTCACAAATTCCAATCCTAAATGAGAACTGAAAATTAAATAGGGAGAGGAGCAAATGGAAAACATCATAAACGTACACAAAATACTCAATTCCTAGTTTTTCTCTTTAAAAATGGCTAGAAAAAATTCATCAAAATGCAGCACTTTTAATCAAATATTTACATTTCTATGTTACAATGAAAAAATGTACATCTTATAGAACATATTTCATAAACTGTTCCACTGGAAACGACTAGATCAAAACAGCAACCTTCCATTTAATATCGACAAAGAAAGATTTTTTTGCTTTGTTTTTGTATTTTTTCTTGAAAGGAAATTGCCACATTTAGACAAGATTTCATACACATAATATCGAAGTTAAGCATCCACAATGAAATATCAGTTTGCTTCTTCCAAAATGTACAAAAAGGCTAGCCAACCCCCTCCCTCCCCTTCCCCAAATAAACCACATCTCATTTATGGCCTGTATCATTCTTGGCAGTTCTGAAGGAAAAGAAAATGGATTATACTTTCAATTTATAACTCAACATGAATGTTGCATAGAATCTTGCATTTCTTTCTTGTTGATTTTTTTTTTAAACAAGCCAACTTTGTAAGGGAAAAAAGCAAAAAACAAAGGAAGCATTTTGAAAAGCCTTAAATGAGAACAAAGTCACTTAAAGAAAGACTTAATCTATGAAAAGTCTTGATAAAAACTAAGACGTGTGCACAACAGGTAACCCTGCTTCCCGAAGTTTCAGAAAAGACACTGAATATTGTGATACTTAGAATGACTAGCCTACTCAAAATTGCCTCTCTCACTGTAATCCAAGCTAGTGTCAATAATAATAAAAAAAAAATAACAGAAATGTCTTCCTGAGCTTAAGCACAGGATTAAAAATGAGAAAAAAAAAATACCCCGTTCCCCACAAATAAAACACCGTTTTCATCATGTCTTATAGCACTCAGTTGAAGGTTAACTGAGAAATTTTCTAGGATATTAAGTCCATTTAAAGCCCTAGCCCTGCAACTGGATTTTTTTACAGGCACATGCTCTGTCTGCATGGATACAGTTGGGGGATTAGGTACCAAAATTCACAGTAGTAGCAGGTAAAGTCAGTGCTGGGAAGCAGAATTGTCAAGACTACTGGAAAAATTAACCTCTCTCAAACTCATCATCAGCATGCTATGTATTTGATTCCATACAGATTTACCCCATTTTTACAGTACCAAGAACTGGATTAGGAACATTGGCTGAGTAACCCTTGGTATTTCATTCAGTGAAATAATGAAATTAAGAGTTCATAAGGTTAAAACAGTAACAACATCAAGCTCTTCCCCCCATCATTAAAATATTTTAATTTTTCTTTTACAATATTTTTCTTTAAAAAAAAAAAGTCGTCAGCACTTGAAAGTTGTAACAGGAGCAGATTCAAGACCAGCTCGGTAAGACAAAGTACAATTATGTTACAGAAAGTCATGAGGTATAATAAAACGATCCTCTCAAGCTGAGTCACAGAAGCATGAACTTGTCTGTTATATTACTTTAAACCCATGAGCTCTTAAAAAAGTGTTTGTAGTAAGTTTTCTCTGTACATCGAAAAACCAGCATATTCCTGTAATTTATTAATGACAGCATTTATTGTAGTTGAAAAGCTTTTTTTTTTAACTCCTGCATGGTTGAAACAGCTCTTCAGTGATTTATTAGCTGCGGATTGATATGAACCTGAAAAGTTCTCTCATTTCCCTCCTTTTTTGTCACATTTAAACAAATTCTAGTGTCTCATACAAACAATATTCACAGCAACTTATGATATTCCAAGAGATGACTTTAGCCCTGTTTCTTTAAATAAAATCCCATAATATACAGCACTAATTTAATCAAACACAATTAGTACAAAATAAGGCATCGCTTTAAAAGTCAGCACCAAAAGATAGCTGGAAAGGCTAGTACAAATCAATATTGAGGAGTGGCATTTTTGCTGAGGTACAGCTGACGTTGTGTGATGATGGTGTAAGCATTTGCTTCCGTAAAAAGGAAAGTGCAATTCTTTGGGAGATGTTCTTGTTCCCCAACAGAAGTACAAGCCTTAACACTGATAGTGCAGGTGTGTGCGTTCAGAGAGGAGGAGAAATAAAACCAGGTTCACAGCTCTGCCAAAACTCAAAAGCATGGCCCAGCTAAACTTAAAAAGACTCGGTACCTTCCCTCCTTTTTTTTTCCCAGACCTGAATACTGCCAAAATTCCTTTTTTTTTTTTTCAATCATAAAGAAAAGTCATGGAAGTAAATGTTGTCACCAGAGCAGCACTGGAACTGTCACAGAGCTGAGTTTTAATTAACCCTTTTATGGTTGTGCTGATTGGAACAAAACCTCTGAACAAAACCCAAAGTTTTTAGAAAACAGTTGTAACATTTCATGGCAAGAATTAAAAACGGAAAGTCCGATTAACCCCTTTTCAGGGCTGTAGCTCAGCCCCGTGTACAGGGCTCACAACGCCTGTCACTGCCGAAGGTCCTTTGGAGCTGTAGGACTTCACAGGGAGGAGGAGAAATTCACTCTCCTCAGTGTAATTAAATCGGATGTAATGCCACTGAAGTCAACCGAGTTGGTTACGTGGATGTAAGCGGGAAGAGAATCAGAATCAGGCCCTGACTAGCAAAGGGCTACCTGATCTTTCACTTGTAGTATGACTGATTGTTACACAGTGTTTGAAAAAACCTGATTTGTTCAGACTGTATATATATTTTTATATATCCCTATTTATATATATATCTTTATAAACACACAATGCAAGAAAGCCAAGGTCTCAGACTGGCAAGGAGAGCAGCGCTTTTTCTTTTCTCTTTTTTTTTTTCTTTTCTCTTTTTTAATATTTATTCAAACTTCCCTGTTTTACAGCTTTGCCTTTACTGAGTATTATTACCAAGGCAAGCGATATTGTTATAGCACCAGAACTATACGAAGCTGAGTTTAATCCGCAAAGCTGATTGGTAAAAGTCCAGCCCTCACCTCTATGTGTTTGGTCAGAAGCAGCATAGGCAAAAGTTTCCTCTCCCCTCTCCTTCCGGACAGTACATGGCACAAAGCTGTTTGTTTCATAGCTGTGAAGTCGTCCCGTGTCCCCCCAACCCCGCCACTTCAACTTTTAGTAACAATGATTATTTTTAACATCTTCAGTATCTTAGGCATGAGAGCTTACAGCAACTAAACAGAAGAAAACAAAGGAATAGTGCAGTTCTCATTATCGTCAAAAGAAAAACAATACAAAGGTTGCTTGGGTTACCTGCACCCAGGTTCAAGACTGACTCCAAGTGTCTTGTTGTTCTTGCAGCTCTAATACTGAGGTCCCAGCCCAGCCCAGGAACATGTTCTTTTCATGAGTCTGTGATCAGGGTTCTTGCGAAGTGGGAGAGCAATAATGGGAACAACATATTTCTATCTGAGAAAGATCACAACGTCGACTCCAGAGACGAATCAAGGATGTCGTCATGATGGCTGTTGCTGTTAGAATCACTGTCGTAACTCTGGGGACTTGAGTAGTTGGCCGCTTCTTGCAGTCTCATTAGCATGTTCATCTGCAAAGGCATAGGAGCTCACAATTATTTGTATTCTGGGGTAAAAAGACTACCAACTCCATATGAAAGCTACAGTGGCATTCATTCACTTTGGCAGTGGGTAACAAAGGAGAGAGGAAGAGAAAACCGGGGTAATTAATACTGAGTCTCTGAAGAGAGATATTAACTGTAGAACATGTTATAGCAGCATACAAGTTAGTCATGGAAAGTATGTTTTTCCAGTAAAGGTAAAAATGAGAAGATTGAAGGGATTATCCCACAGCCGTACTCAACAGGATTCTACAAGCATCCTACCCTTCTCTTCCTCTGACCCATGGAAATACAGACAGACCGGTCAAAGAGGCAAATCTGAATGTCCCAATATCTAGCTTGGTGTTTTTATATGTATGTATGGGCTAGTAAAAACTGTAACACATTCTGTATTCCCAACTGCCCAGAAAAACGTACACTTCAATGGAACAGCTTCAGGGCACTCAGTTTGCATGGCAGTTTCAATAACTGTTTCCCATTGGAAGAAAATGTGTATTTAAGTGTTATCATCAAGCCCAATTTATACATTCTATACAAATACATGTTAATGTTTCCCTATATGCTTGTATGGTATTTCTGACTCATAAATTAGACACCAGTCACAGAGACTATTAGTTCATATATTCTTTGAAAAGTCTCAATTTTCATTCGGTGTCTAAAAACAATGTAAAGCAACAAGCCTATTTTGTGATTGTGGCAAAACAGGCTAAATGAAGTGGACCACTGTGTTATTCAAGTTTAACAAGATCACATGTTGAATTCCACTGTGTAGAAATTAAGTTTATTACGCACATCCCCAGTCACTCCTCAAAAAATGAATCCTCAAAATATCCTCAACAAATGAATCTATAAAGGTTCTGCCACTGTTCCTTGCAAAACTGTACGGGCTTTCTGTGTGAATGCACTCCCCGAGCTGACCCGATGACTTCCCCAGAAATGCTGCCTTCTCATTCTAAAACTTTTAATTGCTCCTCAGCGGTCCTTTATTTTTTTATTCCTTTTTCTAGTCCCTAGAAGCAAGGGAAATGAAGCGGTTCTGCCGTTTCAAAAATGAGAGCTTACCAAAGGATCTCCTTCAGCATCACTCACTGGAACTTGTTTGCTGGTCGAGCCTTCCCGTGACATTGAGTAGCCGTCAAAGCCCACGTCTTCAGGCCGCAGCTGTAGCAGAGGAGGCCACTCGTGGTGCTGTGGGGTGGCTGCCCAGGGGTAGGTGTCCATCACCCATTTGGCAGGATCCTCCCAGGGCGCTCTCCTCCCATACAACTGGAAAAGCGTAAAACACAAAGCATTCCTAATTAGTCTACCCTTTCACTCAGTGCCTACCTAGCCAAAATGAATGTGCCTGTGAGTCTTGGATTGCGGGTAACGCTTGCAAGAAGGGCTGAACACAGACAAGTGAGATTTTCCTTACCCTAACGACATACAAAGTTTTAGCTATTTTTAATGGCAACCGATTTGGAAGCAGCTGACCACCTCCGTGGAGACTGCAGTGCCCTTCTGTTGGCACCAGTTGAAGAAAGGGAGACCTGAAAATAACCCAACTTCAGAAATGTTAACTTAAATAAAGTCAATACACAAAAGAGGCCGCCAATGTTGACATCCGGATCATACCAGCAGCTCCTTATCTACACTTGCTGTCATCGGGAAACCACTGTCAGTGGAATGCGTAGGAGGAAACGTAAGACCTGTCACCAGGCAATAATGATGGATGTCATAGCAAAAGATTTTCAAGTCAGGGAAATTTCTTTGTACTCAACCAAGAAAGCGCGCCAGCAGGATTTGGCTACATGCATGTTCCTATTTCAAGCAAGCAAGCTGTATTTCAAAAGCCTTTTCTGTTTTGAGCAGGCTTTGTTACTGAATCCCAATGTACTCTTCTTGTTATGTTTGGTTAAGTTTGCCTTAATTAGATAACAAATTCATTTTAATGCCACATGACTTTCAAAAGCATAAATACAACTTCCAGTGACTTTAAAATGTTTACTTCTGCTTAATCAATTTCAGCCTAAACATCCTTCAGCACCTGGAGTTCATCACTGGCATTTTGTCACTTGAATTCGGAGAACCCTCCCTTTCCGGCACAACGCACGGGGGAAACGCAGTGGGCTAACAAAGAAATTCATCAGCTCTTTGACGGATCTAAGACCATCTCACTTCCCTCATCGCTATTTCTTCTTGGGTTTTTTTTTGTGGTTTTATTTTTTGCACACACCCATTTTGTTATCCTCCCCATTGCCAAACAGCAACCGTTAGAGCAAACCTTTGAGCTTTTAAGTGCTGTTCTTCACTTTGCCAGAAGTCCCTGGGAGATTCTTGCACCACAGAAGCAAACTACTGCTTCCAGTGTGACCAGGTCCCCAAAATGCTGCATCCAAACAGAATGCAAAAGACTATTTCATCTAGATGCACGGTTAATGAACCCAAATCTGATCTTCCTGCATGGTAGCAGAGTGTTTCTGCAGGTATCCATCAGGCAAGTGCTGTCAAAATGGCACTTTGACGGAGATTCCTAGGCAGTATTATGAATTAACGTCTTCCATTCCAAATGATGTCATGTAGTTCGCAGCCTATCCCTTTCTCTGAAAATTTGGCTGTGCTAATTTACACACGCTGAATGAAGTCCTTTATTCTACTACAGCCTCCCTGTAACGGTTACAAGAAACTTAAATTTAGGTGAAACGTAGAGGATAGATGCGAACGCAAGCTTTGCCATAGACGGCAGCCAAATGCCATCCAAAAACCACAATGTATTAAATTGCTATAAATACCAACACCTGCTTTATTCTGAGGCAGAACTGAGGAGTCCCAGCCAGAGCAGAGGTGCCCAGCAGATGGTGCTAGGCAATCTTAAACACAGCCCTCTTCCACAGCCCAAAGACTCTTCAACCCTGAGCTGTGCTATATTATCTACCCAGCATAATGTCTTCAAGCTGTGGTAACCCAGATCTCCTACTTTAATCTTGTTCTCGAATTTACAGCAATACATGCCAGTTGCTAAGTGGAGAGGATTTTATAGTTTTCTCGTGACCTTGCTACCTAGAACTGATCCGTGTGGATCCTAGCTCATTTCTGAAAAACAGCTAATAAGTAAAATCCCCATTTCAATATGTGAAATCATCACATATCTTCAGCGATGAGAGACTGAATGACTACCTCACTATTGCCTTCCACAGTAACCAGTTCTGTCCACCATGGTCCATCACGCGCATGCTTCATACAGAGCAATTAAGGGGTCTAACAGGTTGCTTCACAAAGCACCACAGAGAAATGACTGGAGTACCAGTGACGGTGGTAGGAAGCCGCAGAGATTTTGGGTCCTCTTTTTGCTGGTGCTGCAGTCTGTATCGATACACCAAGCAGGAAGAACTAGGGTTTTATATAACCCTCTAATTTTCACATCCCTGTTTTGAAGAACAAAAAAACTCAGCTCCAGTGGGAGCAATTATTGTAAGGATCCATTTGGCTTGCTTGTCTTTGACCCAAAATAGTTCTCTAAATGAGAAACAGATATATAAAAATAGTTCATTTTAGATCTGCAGAGATCAGAGTGAAATCAGCAGTCCACCCTTCCTTTCTGGCAGGCAATTTCACGAGAGAAGATGTGTTCTTGGAGGAGCCTTTGTGGGTGTGGGGGACAGAAAATATCCCAAAATGAAACACACATTTCTAGCATTAGCATGTTAATTAGCACAACTCTGGCTACTCTTCAAGTACTCAAGTCTTATTCTTATCTACAGGCTCAACAAAAGAGAAATTCTAGAGCAAATTGAGACCTTATTTAAATGGAAATGAATTAATGGAATTTGGGGAAATGGGACTGAAGTGGATATAGAATCTACAGCACAAAGTGAGTAAATGAAATCCTTACACTTGGAGCGCAAGTCATTCAAATAACCTAAGGAAAGATGCAGATATCGGGCAAAACAAGCAAGCAGAAAGATGGCTTTATTAATTGTTATTCTTTCTCTTCATTTCTGTTACTGATTTTTTCAATGCTTTCCACACCTACTGATCAGCTGATAGGAGAGCTTCCAAACACAGTACAAGGAGCCCAAGCATCGCTGTGTAGCAGTTCTCTCTCTCCTTTCCAGGAGGAAACAAAGTCACATGCTCTCCTGCCACTTCTTTTAGGTCAAAAAGATTATGGGCTCCCATTACCTTCCTTTATAGGAAGTTTTATGTTAAATGGTTCTCCTGTTCTATTCCTAGCAAAGTTCCTCTGTGTGTGTTGTATTTTAGATGTGGGGAACATGGTAGGTCCTAAGAGCTTAACACAATAATCTCAAAGAAAATGAGGCCTCCAGGCACTGACAAATTTCAAATGGCAAAAACAGTTTGCACGAATTCTGACCTAACTTGTTGAAGAATTAATGCATTTCATAGAATTGTAAGGATACATTAGTAAAAGCTGTTTTCTATGACAGGGTTGTCTTCTCTCTCTCTGTTAATATCTCTGCTGTATAGACCACAAATGAAACCCAAGGTGCTTGTTAACTGGACAATGTAAAATCCTCCTTTTTTTTAGTACTACTTCAAGTACTCAGACTGATGCGTCTTCATGATTTCTCGATTCTGTGCAAACTAATCCCACACAGACGAGAGCTGAACCTCTAATACAGAAAGTGTATTGCATAGAAAAAAACCATAACAAACAAGCAAGTCAAAACAAAATCCCAGTATTTTCCAAAAGAAATCTTTCCCCCTTTTTTTTTTTACATATCTTAAGGCAAGGCATCCTGACAAACACTGCAATGGTGAGCTCTAAGCAGCAGCAGAATGGAGAGAACTATTTTTCACAAACATGAAGGAACCATTCTCAACACAACTGGTTCTCCATGGAGCTTGTACTTGGAGTTATTTCATGTTTCAGAAAGACTGACACAGAGACATATGTGATGGAGAACCTATTACTTCCGTAAGTAAAATTTCATAACTATTAATTATTCTTAGTAATAACAAGCCATGTCTTGCTTATAGTTTGAATTTTTCTAGCTCAAACTTGTCAAAACTCCCACTAGAATTTTTTCCCTGCAAGACTACAACACAAGACTCCCATAGACCAAGTAATATTTTATCTATCTCTTGAATAAACTGACTAGTTTGAGCTTCTCATCTCTCTCATTGAATAATGCTTATCTTAATGATACCCACTGCTCTTTTCTGAACGCTTTCACTTTATCTAAGTATTTTTAATACAGAAGTACTATTCTCTTCCTACCTCTATCAGATGTAATTATAGTTTATGCCCTCAAAATGGCATTTGTCCTCTTACTAAAACACAAGCTCCCAATGCATTGCCATAATTTCCTGTTCTCCATCTACCTTTAACCCTTTTTCAATCTTCTAGACTCTCATCGTGATCCACCTTTTTATTTCCATATGCGTGATCTCGTGTTTATCTTTCATGCATGCAATGCCCAGAATTTACTGATATTTGATTATGCTCTCTCCAAAACTGTCTTTTAAATGTTGTGCTGCCTTGCTTATTCTGTGAACAGAGGACTGAAGACTAAAAAAAGCTCATTTTTTCCATAGTTGCACGGCAAGTCATCAGCAATCCTTTGTTGAACCCTCCTCCTGATTCCAACATACTTTATTGTCATAGAGATGCCAAGAATTGTGTGGTAATGCTTATAACTATCCAAATTGCTGGAGTATGAATCAGTTACTAAGTACAGGCAATCAATGATTATTTCACTATGGCCTCTGAAAGAATTATGAAGGAATCTACTAAAAAATTCATCCTGTAGACTGAGAAGTAATCAAAATGTCACTGATACTGATCCTGTCACTCATTAATATGTTTCTCTCCATATACAGCTTTGTTCCTCCTCTGTTGAAAGATTTGATTTACAAAGGAAAATCCTGCAGAACTAAGTTAATGACCACAAACATGTTTTTCAGATGCACAGTACAATTTTAAGGTGTGCTTCTGGAACAGATTATTGAAAGATACTTAGGTGTTGAACTCCCTGCACTGAAAACATCAGCACTTTGGCATCTAAACACCTTTAAAAAAAATATCTAATCTGGACTTTCAGTCCTTTCACTCTGTATTTCAAGATTGTTTTAAGACAATACTTCTGCCTCAAATTAATAACAATTTAGGCTACATTTTCACAGACGTGCAGGTATTCAGTGTGCAAAGTTGTATGTACAGCAAAAGTTGCCATTATTCAGTTTTGTCCGATGCTGTATTGCCTTTTGAATAGATACCACTCAAGACCTGTAATTTTTCACTTTTGCCTGCTCACCTGTAGCCCTTCTCTAACTGCCTCCAGAAGATATGGGATGATGGAGTAGTTCCACAAGTCAGTAAACCAAACTCTAGAACCATCTACATCTATCGGACAGGAGAGGAAGAGCCGTGGACCTGGAAAGGGAAATTCAGGTATTACATTCAAATCATGATATGCCTCAAAATAGGATCAAGCAACAACTTCCAGTTCTCTGGAGAAAGAAGCCAAGGATGAGAGGACATAAGTAGCTA
>VZTV01032216.1:27380-48538 GCA_013400875.1 Anhinga rufa | reverse complement strand
GTAAAAAAAAAAAAGCACCCCCCCCCCCCCCCCCCCAAAAAAAAAAAAACAAACAAAAAACCAACCCAAAACAACAAAATCCCCTCAATGTATGTGCTTTTAAAAACTCCCAGGAAACTCTCATATGGGGTAGCTCATGCAAGTACCAGTTCTACTATTTATTATTGGCATTAATGTATTAAAAATCTTTCTCCTCTGGTTAGTAATTGCTGTTTTTTATATCTGCTGCCTTTAGAATGTGCCATATAATTGCTGCTTAGTCCCACCTCAGGTCAACCAATTTCTTCATTACATCTTCCAACATAAATGTGAAAAACACATGGTCTGGAAATTTGCCTATTCTTCATTGCAAGAGAGACACAGAGCAATATACAGAGGTTGCTGATAGCCCACTAAAAGCCAAATTTTTAATATCTGCATCTAAACTTTGGAGCAGCCCAACTCAGAATTGCTCCTTTCTAGAATGGGAAGAGGGACTGGAGCCCCTGAACAGCAAGGGTGTGCATGTAGTTGCCTTCCTCTCAACCTTTGACAGGATTTTAAAGGCAGGACAAAATGGTAATGTGTTAGGTGCGTTCCTGACTACTTCTCACTTCCTAGAGTTACATCTCTGAAAAATGCAGGCTTGGGCTGCATATATGCTTTTAACCTTAACACATTAAATTTGTAGTGGGTTTGCACTGCAGATCCAGAAGTAGATTGATGCTTTAAAGCATATCTCAGGTGAGGCAAGTGAGGATAAATCTAAGAGGCTGTAGTATTAATCATTTGTGTACTGCTATTCAGTAGGACTTTTTTACTTATCTAGGATGGTAAAAGAGGGATGTTAAAGATTCAGGCTGAGCAAAATGTGAATGTGAAAAGGCTATACTCTGTCATTGGCTTTAACATCGTAGCACGGTAAGGAAGTGATGTGGGTCAGTGAACAAAGGCAGAACAGTGACTGCATGTAGGCGACTTTTGATCATCTCTGTAAGATACTTGAAATTTTTAATATTTTAATTTGTCATAAAGCCTTTTTTCCTTTAAAAGCTTGTACTGTTAAACTATGTTGCACTTCAACAGAAGTGCTGGTGGCTTGTAGGGAACTTACACCTCTAAGTGCTGTGGCACAGGTGTCCTAAGAGCTCCAGTATGGCTCTAACTACAGCCACTTGCAGCACTTGGCCTCCCAATTTCAGCTTGCTGTGGAAGTTACTTCAACTAAAGCTTTAAAGATATTTTGTAACATTTATGTTTGTGATCACAAAAAATATTGTGATTCTTCTTTGGGGAAATTGGTAAGAGAAATGTGATGATGCCAAGCTCTGAAGTGAGATAAAGGTTGAATGTCTTCCAAAATCACTCAGATATTTTTTCATTTGCTGTATTTTTGTAGTTTTATTCTTACTACTGAGACCAGGGGTGTTTCAGTGAGTGGGCAACTGCTCTTCTCTTTAGGCAGTTCCAGTAACTTCATGAAGCTATGCTGAACTTGCATCTCTGAAGGATGTGATCGAAGGAATTTTGTGTGCTCCTAAATTGGGCTATTTTAAGGGCAGGAACGGCCCAAAGTGAAATTTAACAGACCTATTGCCCTGCCTGTGTTATGACAACCTCCCAGGCCTTGTACCACCTGTAGTAGCATTGTGTCCTTCACTGAGTTTTGTGTCCAGAATGGTTTTCTTAACGCAGGTGTGTGCAAGTGGCAGACTAAGGCAGCCTGTAGCTTCTGTCCACAGCACTGTCACCAGAGGAGACCTTGCTCTGCTGGCACTAGGTTTATAAGGCGCCTTTTCAGCATCCTTATCCTTTCTTGCAGAATAAAAGAAGTGAAGCCAAGGCAAAATTATCTCCTCTAAGATTTTCATTGTAAAGGGTGATTGAACTAATGGAGAGTAAGTTATGTTTTGGACAAAATAATTAAAAAGGTGTGAGATAACTGATTCAACTGTAGCTAGAAGACTAAATCAAAGCAATGAGGGATTAAATAGACTTCTGAAAATGTAATTCTAGTGCACCAGACAAACAATGAAGTTGCCTTCTTGATGTGCTGAGGATTAGGTATCTTCCTTCAGCCATTTGTTGGACATTTAATTTCACTCTGGGATTAGGAGCCTGGCTTCTGCTCCATACCCACCTTGCAATTTTCTTTCAAGAGCATCACAATCACATTGTGGCACTTCACAGAGACATTTCAGCTATGTTTTCCTAAAAATAAGAATAGAAGAAAATTAATGCAACTGATGGTGAAACAAATCTGGAGACTGAGAAAACCTGTAATGTTTTGGGTTCTGTGTAACTGGTCTCAGAAATCTGGCCTTTTTGTATTGTCTGAGCTGAGCTACCTACAGTTATTTCACATGGATACATGATGAAACAAACTTTTAACTGGGAGTTTTTTCTCAAAAGTTATCTTCCAGGATATACTTCCATTATACTGTTGTGAGCAGTAGAAGCAGCTCCTCACTGAAGCTCAGTGGCATCTTGCTACCTGTTTTTAATGAAATCCCCATAAGCCAAGGCATCTTGTCTCTGTTGAGCCGAGTTACAGCAGGTATCTGTTGGAAAGCTGATAATTCCTTCTTTTCAGGGTGAAAGTGGCTTTGCACAGTGTGGGCATTGCAGACCATTCTTTGCTTGGTGTCAGTTGTATAAAAATAGAATACAAATTATGTTTCTTCAGCGTAGGAAGCACTTTCTTGTTCTGGTTGCACGAAATCTTCGCATACAATGTAAATATATTGTAGCATATAAATATGATATATAGATTTCCATACACATATGCTGTATAAGAACAATGTAGCGCCAGTCATCTCACTATGGCTGCAGGGCTTTTGCAAAACACCATTAATTTTGTCTGATAGCTCCCCATTGTATAGATTGAAAAAAGTATAAAGTTACTCAAGCTGCTTACTTCTGAATGCTTCTATGTTTCACAGGTTCTTCAAGCTCTTTTAAATCAAATGAAAGATGGATCCTGTCCTGTTGCTGACTCATGCCTCTTATGTTTCTGTTCTGTTGCATGGGTTTTTTAACATTCTTCAATGTAAATGTATCAAATTGATAAACCAGACATTTCAGAAAATACATTTTCTTGAGTCATAGCTATTCTCTGTCTCAATTTTCCTTAGACTCAAGAAAAATTTCTACTGCCCTAGCATACAAAGGTCTTTGGAGAGGGATTTTTTTATTTTATTTTCACAGCACTGGTTCTCATTAGAAAAAAATTCAATGCACATATGGTTTTATTTCTTAAGGATTTTTTTTTAATTTCTTGAAAATAGACTTTTCACTATCAGGAAATCCTTTGCTTTCGGCTGCTGTTTCTTCCTCGTATCTATCACATCCTTAAAGAGCTGTCTAGAAAAAAAAAAAAGAGAAACAGCTAACTTACAGGAAGATAGAACATAGTATAGTTCGATGGGTTCTCCCTAAATTCTCACTTATATATATAAAGAAGTATGGGTTGATGTGTATATGTAAGTGTTGCATTGCAATATGCTTTAACCATTTCCAAAATCCTACTGAGCTTCTGGCATTCCTGAGAGATGCATTTGCACTGACACTAGTTGATGACATTTCCCTCCTTTTCTGACTACTTGAAAATGTGCAACTTTCCATGCTTCCAACAAAGTCATCCTTCAGGCTCCACAAAATCCATACAGCTGTTTACAGACTGTCTCAAGCCTTTTTGTATGCATAGAAATCATAACCTATTTTGATCCTTATTGATTTAAGTTAAAGGATGAACTACATGCATTGATATTAAAGAAACTATCTGGCTTGATTATAAAGCAAGAGGCTGTACTAGGAGCAGTTGGTGCAATCTTTCTTCTGCAGGTAAATGGGTAGTAATGTCACAGGGCATTGCAAAGAGGAATTAATTAATCTTTGGAAAGAATAAAGCTACTGCAACAAGAAAAGCCCATGAGGAAATTACTCTGTCGGCTGTGCAGGGTTTGGATGCTGTGTATACCAGTGGTTGAGAGACCAGGTCATGCAAAATGCTGTGAAAAATAGCACCTGATGAACTCAGCACTGCTCATAACGCAGGAGCCCTGGGTTACAGGGCAGAGCTTTCATAAATAATGACCATGGCATAACAGGAGAGTTGTCAGAGGCAACCAGAGCTTGGGGTTTATTAACATTCCAGCCCTTTCTGAGCCTCGCACTGGTGCAGTTAGTTTCTGAGTATGCGTGCATGTGTGTGTGAGGGAGGGCTACCTCTGGAGGGTTTCACAGAACTGAGAAGTGGTGCTTGAGGTCAGCACTGGTGCTGAGCATTCTGTGTAGCCACTGAGCTACAGGGAGCTACTGAAAATCTGGCTGTTTAAGCTTGTTTAGGTTTTTAAATCAAACTGGGTTAGATTTTGAAATTACTGAAATCCCCCAGCACTCAGAAGCTGAAGTATCATCCTCTCGTGATGGAAAGATATACAAATTATAGACTGTATGTATGCAGTATTTTCTACCTGGAAGATTAACCTGGCCATCATAGAATCACAGAATGTCCTGAGTGGGAAGGGACCCACAAGGATCATCAAGTCCAACTCCTGTCCCTGCACAGGACAACCCCAAATTCACACCGTGTCTCTTAGGGCATTGTCCAAGTGCTTCTTGAATATCGCCAGGCTTGGTGCTGTGACCACCTCCCTGGGGAGCCTGTTCCAGTGCTCCACCACCCTCTGGGGGAAGAGCCTCTTCCTAATACCCAACCTAAACCTCCCCTGGCACATCTTCCTGCCATTCCCTCGGGCCCTGTCACTGGTCACCAGAGAGAAGAGATCAGCGCCTGCCCCTCCTCCTCCCCTTGTGAGGAAGCTGCAGACCACGATGAGGTCTCCCCTCAGCCTCCTCTTCTCTAGGCTGAACAAACCAAGTGACTTCAGCCGCTCCTCCTACAGTTTCTCCTCTAAACCCTTCACCAACTTTGTGGCCCTCCTCTGGACACTCTCTAGTAGCTTTATATCCTTAAGGTACTGTGGTGCCCAAAACTGCACGCAGCACTCGAGGGGAGGCCGCACCAGCGCAGATCAGAGCGGGACAATCCCCCCCCTCGACCGGCTGCAATGCGGTGCTTGATGCACCCCAGGGCACGGCTGGCCCTCTTGGCTGCCAGGGCACACTGTTGGCTCGTGTTCAGCTTGCCGTCGACCAGAACCCCCAGGTCCCTCTCTGCGGGGCTGCTCTCCAGCCTCTTGTTCCCCAGTCTGTACGTACATCCAGGGTTGCCGTGCCCCAGGTGTAAAATACAGCACTTGCCCTTGTTAAACTTCATATGGTTGGTGATTGCCCAGCTCTGCAGTCTGTCCAGAATATGAGCTTCTTTACAGTAATTCACAGGACCTGCACACGGTTGTGGGAGTGAGATCAACTTTCATTTACCTGAAATGATTTTTTTTTATCTGTATATAAGTCTAGTAGAGCATGGTCAAATTAATGCCCTTGGATAAACTAACTTCTTTCGTTTCCATTATGATGGCAGCAGTTAGAATCAACACTTTACCTCTATGTCTTCCTTTTTGCCTGAAAGCAAATGATCACAGTGAACTAAAAGTAGGGACCACTTATTTATGTTGTGTTACACAAGTCAAAATTTATTTACAGTGCTGATCATTAAATGCACTGCATATAACTGTTCTGCAAGCATATATGACTCCTTGGAGTATTTATTCTTACAATGAACATCCTACATTGCTGGGAAAATCAGGATTGCTTTTCTCTTTACTGCAGGCATCTCATATAAAAACTAGGCTGATAATTCACTCTCTTCCCTCTCCATCCAGGCAGCAAAAGCAATAATATTTTCCTTGCCTCAGAAGCTGTTATGAAATTGAATCTACTTAAGATCCCCAGGTAAAAGGTGGTATTGAAGTGGACAGACACTATTTAAGAGACTAAAGCTTATGCCACAACCTAGATAGGTCTGCTCACACACACACACACACACACACGCAGATGAAAAAAAAATGAAGTTGACTGTTGATAAACTTTGGATCAAATCTTAAAGTACTTACTTATTTTTACTGGGAGTTTTGCTAACCAAAATAGCTTCAGGACTCATTTCTTTTAAAGTCCACTTATGACCTTCTAAACTATGAAAGACTATGACATCTCTTATGGAGTCAAAAACTTGTCCATTTTTTTCCCAGCAAAGGAATAATTTATAGAATTGGCATTCATACCCTACATTTACACTATGAACCTACAGTGTCCTTTTTTTCTTTCTTCAATTAATTCCTTAATTCTGTAGTTAACAATATATATGGTAAAGTAGAAAGGAAATGTAGATCAAAAATAGTTATCTACTTGGACCCTATTGCACAAGAAAACAATAGCTAATTATGTTGCTTATAGCAATAGTTAATCATGGTAAGATTGGTCGTATAGCAGCTGACAGATTCATCTAGTTAGGTAGCCTGCTTGTACAAGTGGCCACTATCGTGTCGTTTAGAAACACATGACCTTGCTATCTGCTAAACTGCAAAACATGAAATAATTTTATCGTCACAGAGGAGGAGAGAAACAACGTCTTGGTTGCTGCAAGGGGATATGATTCAGTGAGGTAGTACCCTGAGTTCAAGGTTTTATTCTTCTGAAACCATTGTCTTTGTCTTGAATCACTGAACCGGTCACCAATTTATACATCTGTTGATTAAATTGCTGACCTGTGTCAATAAATTCTAAATATTTCCTCTAGAGGGAGTTTGATTTGAGGCCATTTCACTTGTGGGAGAGTACCATTTACCTGCTGGTTTCTGCCTTTTCCGCCCTGGTTCCTGAAAGGAGCTGGGCTTATGAAGACGTGAGACTTGGCAGTGGCAGAGGCGATGCCTGAATGCAATAGGTGATGCTTCATTAATTGTGCCTAATTTGAAAATATGGTCTGTCCTGAGAACTGTTCTGATCTTAAAAGCCTGATTTATGGAAGAATTTACACACCTGTAGATTCAGATAGGTACATGATGGGATTAAAATATCTCAGTAAGCATTAGATGTCTAAAACCTACTGTTGAAAATCCCTCTGAGCTCATAGCTGTCTCCTGAGGCAGTTAAAGACCCCTTCTGAATATGGAACTATATTTAATCTTCTTTCAAACTCAGCGTGCTGGGAAGGAGAGAGACCTGCCACGTCGTCCTCTCTGGGTGAGGAGAGGTGACTGGCAGGGCACAGAGCAGTCTGTGAAATGCTCATGGTGTAGGGGCTGCTTAGGGCAGGAGGAGGATTCCCCACGTATTTTCGTAAGTATGTTCCTGAGTATGTTCTCTGTCTTAAACTATTCAAGCTACTAGGCCATATGAGGTGGCAAGTTGCTGGATTTGGTGGCTAACAATTTCTGCGTTTGTTTGCAGATTAGAGTTCTGCCTGAAACAATGAGCTGGTAATAAGTCTGACTCTTATGTGTGCAGCAAGACCAAGGTTTTGACAGTCGTTATTCATTTTCCAGTCAAAATGAAGGACTTCTCATATAGCTTTGGTCTTCCTCTGCAGTGCCATTACACCAGCAGGGACTTTTGAATGCTTTTTGTCTTGGAGCCCTCTGTGAGGAGGACAGCAGCTGCGTATACAAAAACATCTTTAGTGACCTAAAGGCTGTAGCTGGAACTTTTTATTCTCAACTAAAAAAATCTTTTTAGATAGAGGGAAAAGGCCTAAAAAGTTAAATGAGCTGTGCTATAACTGTCCCATGGAGGGGTTTAAGTGTGATGTTTCATGTCAATACCAAACTATCTGTAAAAAGCACAACCCGACACTTACTTAAGTTGAATTATTTGGTTTTGTGTTTTTTTTTCCTTCTGACTGTTATTTTTGTGTTGATTCTGGGTCCATTTCCTATATATGACACAGTGCAGGAGACATTTTGATTACCAGATATTTACAGAACTGATGGAAAGTGGCCAGGAAATGAAACAGTATGGACGATGCCTGCTTCTTCAGCTGAGGCCAGGATTTGATTTTTTCTGGGCCTTTGGCTTGTGACACATACTTTCTGCATGTTATGGAGCCGAATTCGTTATCTGTTAAACACATTGAACTTTGTCTCTATTCTACTTGTTTGATTTTGTAATACTAATACAAACTGGAAATGTTTTCAAGAAAATCATGATGCTTTAAAGCTGTGTCCAGCAATGTGTTAGAAGCCATAGTAACATCTACTTGTTGCTTAAAAGTGCCAGTGCTAAGAGTGTGCCATCTGCTATAGTTAGACACAACATTTAGGCCTCAATGTGGCAGTGAAGTGTGGGAAGAGGGAAGACATACAATATACATCTGAGTCCAGACCCTATTTTAGCTTTGACAAAGTAAAGGAGAAAGTAGATCTGTCACTCTCTCCTGTTGAGGCATTTAGGTTTCCTTCTATAAACATCTGACTTTAAAATACCTACTTGGAGTAATGGCCTCATCAGAGATGATGAATTTTGCCATTGCATCTTTGACTGCCCGGGAGTGCTTGACCTTCCCAGCAGCAAGCTCAGCTCAGTCCTGACTCCTGACTTTAATGCCTTCGGTAAGGCCAGATTAGCAAGCAACAAAAATAGCCAAGCTGCTGCCATCAGCCACAGGGAGTCTGAAGTATCCTAGTCCTGGTTCCCTTACATTCAAAACACATCTCAGTGCAGTGTATGATGCATTTGCAAATTTGTTGCCCGGTTTGTTCCTGCAATTAAAGTGAGGACATAGGCCAGTCAATATTCCCTTTGGGTATTTGGTCTGTGAATTGTTGCTGTGTTTGGAGCCGTTTTGGTTAGCCAGAAACCTTCTGAGTTTAGCTTCTGTGTGTGCAGCTATCTACAAATCCAGCAAGGCGTAGCTGGATCATCATATTCCTACATCAGCCTATTGACATTATGCAGCACTATGCAGCATTTAGGTTCTGCAGAACCTCTGCAGTGGCTGGTATTACTAAGCTGCACAGAAAGCTTCTGATCAGTTAGTCCCAAGCCTACAAGAGGAATAAGGACCATTGTGTAGAGTATTAATCTGAGACTTGGGAGATGCTAGTCCACTTCTCTGCTCTGCAAAAGATTTCTCTGGTGGCCTTTAACAAATAATTTATTTTCTTCTGTCTTCTGTTCCATGTCTATAAAATAGATCATCATGCCGGACTGCAGCTAGGAGAACTGATGGTCTGTGCGTATTGAAAGGATAACGTCATCTGTTTGGAGTTTTGATTTCATCTGTTTGGCAGGTGTCACCACAGTCATCAAAATGTTTTTGTGCAATTCAGGAGGCTAGTTTGCGTCTCCTGAGGTACCCAGAAGGGAAACGGAGCAGCCTTGCCATCGGACTCCCATTTCATTGGGGTTGAGCTAGAGGCTGCAGAGCAGCCGGGTCACATCTGTGATGTGTGATTGGTCAGTGAGTTGCTGCATGAAGCTGGCAGGAGAGCAGCTGAGCTCCTTCCTCGCCCTGCTGCCCATTCAGGGTGGTAAGCACAGCTAAAGCTCTGGACACAGCAGTAACGGGGTGGCACTCTGTGAAAAACAGAAACTACAAAGCCAATAGTAACAACAAATTTTGGAGTGCCTTAGCAAAGAATGATGTGTTTCCTTGTGATTTGCTTTGCTGTCAGTGATTCCTTGTTGTAGCTCTGTCCTATTGAATGTGAAGAAGCCTCTCTGAAAACAAGAACAGCATGTTGTATTGAGGCATGTAAACGCCTTGGAAATTCTCAGGCAATTGAGAGTGACTCACTGCTTTAGCACCCGTGCCGGGGATCATTTGGCAAGATGCAGTTTCAATAACCAATACAGTCAGAAGGGCCAAGTGTTTTCAGAGAGTGGAGGCTTCGCCTAACCTGTTGTACTTGGATGTGGTACAGAGATGAGCCCAGCTTCTCCCTGCCCCCAAGGTATGGGCTAAAAGTATTCTCACATTTAGCTAAGTCATCTTGTCTGCCTGATGACTGCTTCTTCAAAGCTTTGCTGTGGTAGATGTATCCAGCGAATGATGGATTCAAGAAGATAATCAAATGCAACATGATATGCCAAGTATCTGTTAAGACAGAAAAATTTCTGCCTTCCCTCTCAGGAATCCTGTTCTCTTGAGTCAGGCAAAGATGAGGTTTGTGTGCTGATTAGTTACAATATCCCTTGTGAAGTAACTTGACTCAGCTAACAGGGAGTCCTGCGCCTCTGCTAAATCCTTCTGGGTCTGCACGCTACAGCAGCAGCAGGCAGACAGACGTTCATAGCCAGCTCTGCACCCCTTAGTGGCAAACCTGGGGCTCTTCCAAGGGACAAGCTCTAATAACAAAGTTAAAAGGATCTTCTTTTAATTGCTACTGCACCTGAACAAGGTTGGAAGTTTGGATGCAGGTGATAGAAGAGAAAAAAAAGCAAACAAAGAAAAATCAGATGATGCTGTTGTAACTCATATTTTCAGCAAACTTGGTTCCAGATAGCATGTGCTGAGGGCAGCTGGCTTGCAGAACAGGTGATGATACATAGCCATGCTTAAGATAAATGCTGAAAAATTGCACAACTTACTAAAGTAACAGCTTTTCAGCTTGTAGTATTCTAAGGATGATAATTTTGAAGAGCGTCAGTTTGAATTTTAGCTGTTTTAATGCAAACTAATGTTCTAGAAATAATCCTCTTTATTAATAAACCAGATGCTTTATTTCTTAATAAGTCATGTATGAAATTGCAAATGCTAAGTAAAAGGAATACAAAAGACAAAATCTGTTTGAAATGTTAGATCTGGCAAACTTTCCTGTTAGAGAAATGTCTGATGGAGGCTGGGCTGGGCTTTTCCTAACTGGATAAGCAAGATTGTTTGGGGGGAAAAGTGAATTTGGAAACACAATTGAAAAGATTCCTGGGCAGTACTTCTTCAGAGGGTGTTTCCATTTAGTCCAACATCACAAGTGAAACCTGCTTTATACCTTGGAGCTGCTGTGGAAGTTATTGCATCTGTCTACATGGGAATGCCTGTTAGCAGCTGAGCTCATGTTCTGCCGTGGTCTGCAATCAAGCACTGCACTTCTGCATGCAGACCTCCCACCGCCCTGCACATCACGCCCATCCCGGCAGCAGATGTTAGTGACACATCTCCCACTCCTCCCAACACCCATGTTCAGCTGGCACAGTACATTTCTGAGAAGTCTTCCCGAAGGCCTTCTAAGAGTTGAGAGGTCAAATACGTATGATTTTTTTTTTTTCCCCAGAAAGCTCCTTTTAAAAGTCTAGTCGCACACTGTGTTAGAGATAAATGGATTTCAGATGAAACTGGTGATCTCCAGCATTTCCCACTGTCTGTCCATGAGAGAGCGGCATTGTGGGTCCAACTTTGTGTGGTGAAAAAAGATTTTTGTCCCCTGCTTCCTGCTTCTTCTGCTGAGCTTTAGGGAGTGGAGAGAGCACAGTTTGCAGGTATTTTAATTCTTCACCTCTTCTGATGCAAGACTTGGCTTTGAGAAAGCAAGGGCAGGCAGTTTATTTGCTGTTCTCACCCACTTTTTGGAGGCAGTGACAGCACTCGAAGCGTGCTGCCTCAACCCTGTGCTGCCCTGTGGCAAGGATGTCCCACCTGCCCTGTGCGCCGGCGCACCACCCTCTGCTTGCGGTGGTCCTGAGGGCTCTGCTCTGAGCATGGGGATAGCTGCCCAGGTGAAGTGTGTGGTGGGGCAGCTCATTTACCCGCTGCTGAGCTAGAGGACAGCTTTTCCATGTAAAGAAAGCATGAGGCGCATCAAGAGATGTTCCAGTACTGGCATCCTGCCAGGAGACTCTTGTCCTGAAAGTTGGCATCAGATCCAAGTTATAAGTGAGCAGGTTGTGGAGTTCAGGGGGATTAAGTGATCTCTGCCGCCATTGCTGTGCACTCTTTGACGGCGTTTTCCAGAGCCTTCTGTCACCGAAAAGCAAAAGCTGGATCCTGGCAGTTGCCTGGCGCTTCCATCCACTTCAGCCAAACAGGCGTTGTGGGCTGGATGCCCCTGTAACACAATGAGAATAATGGAAATTACAGCTGATTCACTAAGCAGCGATGCCTCTGAGCCAAATGGTTTCCATCTGAATATGAAGCAAATTTGCCAATGCACTGGTGTAACGAATGCGCGATCTCTTTGCCCATTCTGTGGGCAAACCCCTTGTAGTCAAAGGTTCTAGCAAACCTTTGTAGTCAAATGTTTGCTAGAAAGTCCAGTGTTAGATAAAAATTGGAAAGGGAGGGGTAGAAATCACAACTTTAAAAAATAAGTTTCTCTAGACTTTACTTATTATATAATAGTAGCTCAAAGTGTTGGAAAATGGATACATTAGAAGAATGCAAACCTGCTTTGTGCAGACTAGCCTAGATGTCTGCACATGCTGTAGGTTTGCTTCAGCAGGGGCAATGTGGAGTCCCCGGGATTTGTAGGAGTTGTGTTGTTTCATCTCAAGAGATGTTTGCTCCTGTGGCCTTTTGAAGAACCTGCTTGAAATCTGAAAGTGCTGTAGCTTCTTTTTATGAATCCGGTGCCAAAACCTCTGCAGCGAGGCCCGGGTGCACAGAGCCAGATAAAGTCCTTTTAAGGACTTAATTTTGCAGCCCGATATAAATCTATGCCGTGGGCAGATTGGTGATAAAGATGCATGTTGGGAGAGTTCAGGGGCATTTGAGAGGACAGCAGGGGTGGGGGAGGAGTTGCATCCTTGATGAGCCTCTGAGCCTCTAAAATCTGTTAGTCCTTCCCAGCCCCCGGATAGCCCGTGGTTAGAAAGACATGACAATGGCTTGGGTCTACCTGCTCTTGAGCTGTGTTTTCAATACAACTTCTCTAAGAGAAGTGGGCACACAGAAGTTAGGTGGCAAATCCTAATTGATGGGTGAGTGCCCATGAGAAATGGGGTTATTGCATAGTAGGGGAGATGGGCCTAAAAGCAATTCATTTGATTAGGATGTTATTATGTGAAAAACAAAGAGCACTTTTCTTTTATGTGGAATGTTGCAGCTATTGCCAAAATCCAGCTTTCGGTCGCTGGTGCTGGTTGTATAATGATGACTGCTTTGTGTTTCTGAGGATCGTAACCTCTGAGTTGAAAACATTGTCAGGAAGAGTTCTTCAATGTTATTTGCTGTATGTGCAAACACTTTTATTTTCTCTGAGCTCTCTGTTAAATTGTTCAACTCTGTCATTGTCAGATATGCACACCCAGAGATAACAGGTTGATCTAACCAGTGCTTACTCAGATTCAGAGTGGTACACTGGGCCATCCCTGCTGTTGTCTTTGCTTGAGTCTTAATCCATGTCTAACATTATTTTGGATAATAATGTCTCTCTTTAGTCTCTAATTTGAATTTTCCATTAAATTACTCTTTCCAGTATATTGAAATACTCTCTTCAAGGAATCTTGTATTTTTTCTACATGTACTTAACTGCTGAAGTGCCTGCTGCACTCTTCAGTTGCTAAGGCGATGGTTTCCTTTTCTTGATATATATTTTTCATGTCTCAGCTTATGCCTGTGGTATAAGGTCATCCATCTTCTCACCTGAACCATATCTAAGTGAGTTTTGGGACTAGTAGTTCTTGCAGACTAAATGTCTTACAAAGCCATTAGAAAGAGCAGAAAGGAGAGCAGAGCTCTCATGGAGGCAGAAAGAGAGCGATTTTTGGTTTCGTTTGCTTAATTCTGAACAGTTAAACAACTTTTTACGCTGTAGTCAAGTACAATCATTGTCATAACCAAAAAGCGTACAGCACCTACTGAAGTGTCCACTCTTAGGTTACGTTTTGCATTGGGAACTCTTCCTAACTATATCTCAAACGCGTGAGACCCTGGTTGTGTACGCCAAGTTGTATGAGGTACCTGGCAAACCTTTATTTCCTCTCTCCATGCACAGCAGTGCAATGTGGTGGTGACAAAGCAGAATGTCACAGCACCTGCTGATGGTCTATGGCAGTGTGAAACCCACCAGGCTTCCAGCAGCTTCTCCAACCTCTCTCTGTCTACACTGTTTCCCGTTTTCAGGAAAGTAACAGTATAGCATGCTGCTCACAGCCTTTATTTCTGATCAGGATGATGGTGTTTTATATTCCTACATTTGGGATAATAACCAGTTTGTGTGAAATATGAGACTAGAAAATGGGTAACATAAAACATGGTATGACAACCTCCTTGCAAATGCCTTTCTCTTGTTTTACAAGTAAGAAAATTATGCTATGTAAATATAAACCATAAATGCACACGGAGAACTAAAGAGCCTGTGGTGCAGTATAAGGGGGAGTTACTACAAGGCTTCACTGCACTCCTAATGTGAGACAGGCCTTTGGTGGTGGCTTCTGCTGGATGCTGAAACTCTGAAACTCAAAATAAGCCATGTCTCGGTGAGGCTTAGAGGTTAAGAATTACCATCCCAGTGTTACCAGTGGAAGAGAGACAGCTTGCTCAAGGGTGAGCTCTGTGTCACATGTCTCTCTTTCCTCATCTCAGAACAGTGGATCAAGGAGAAAACTGGATTACAGTGTCCCTTAGGAGGAAGCAAGGAGACGTCACCCCAGGTATTTTTTAGCCCAATGTGATGTTAGAACATGGAAGAGGTAGAGATGGCAAAGCATGATAGTTAAAAAAAAAAATCAATATTTTATTGATTACTTAAAAAGTGCATAACCATGTCGATGTACAGTCTATGTTCTGCCTCACTTAAGCTACAGCTGAACTCTTCAAACCTGCCTCTCAAATGAAAATTAAATGTTTTGCATTGCCTCAGTGAAGTGGAAAAACAGGGGAAGAGGAGAAAGCTTAAATGAAAAGCTGCCTGTAAGATGAAATGAAACACTTTAGTTTGGGGAAATGAAGGGTTAGAGTTGCAAAGCAGAAGAAGGTGGCTGTTGGATAAAGCTAGGCTATTAGATAAAACTGGGCTAGCTTTCAGGCTCAGGAAGTTCATTTTCCTCATTGATTTGAGAAGATTAAGAGAATGGTAAAACTGCTATCCAGAGGGGTTTCTGGGATTAGGTGTTGTAGTCTTTCCATCTGAGACTTTCCAGTTTGAACCAGTGGCGAGGGCGTTTGCTAGAGCAGGAACCAGAACGTGGGGATCCCACCTCCTGGTGAGGGCCTCTGTCTCCAGGCTGGAGCACCATTTCTGTCACCTGCTGAGGGAAGCTGGGGGGCCTCACTTCCAATCCCTGCTTTTAAAAGCAGGAGGACTTCCTTCAGCCTTTCCTGTTGGACTTGTTTCATTCGTTTGGAAACTTATTTGGTGAAGAAGACAGAGACTGGCTCTATAGTCTTGAAGACAGGATGTTCTGTTGTATATCTGAAGTGAAAAAGCAGGAGAGACTGAGAGCAGCTCTCCCCAGAGTAACCTCAGCCCTTCTAGCCTGTGTCTTGCTTGCAGTGAGGGGACATCTCTTGTCACAGTTGCCTCATCACAGTGCAAAGTTCTGGGGAGGGAGGGAGGGGGAGGGAGAGCTTCCCTCATTGCTTCTCTGTGCACCTTGGAGTGTGAGCTGAGTTCTGAGTGTGACCTGTCTGGGCAGCCCTGCCCCATAATGCGGTGACTGGAGCATGCTCTTGAAAGAGGTGTTCAAATCCTTCTGGCAGAGAGGAAAAGGGAATTTGCTTTCTGCTGTCTGTGAGTGCCCTCAACTACCCAGGAAAAGGGAGACAACACCATGACTATGTAGTCCAAGAGTCAGATGCAAGCACGTTTTTTCTGAACAAAACCTCTTAACAAAAGTAGTTGCAAATGAAGTCTGAATTTATGATGACTGAAATGGCGTTTGGGGTTGAATAAACCTTTGTGAATACATCTGCCCATATCTGAATGCAAGAGGGAGAGGTGTGATACAAATGAAGGCTGGGCCAAAGGCAGCTTTTAGGCTCGCGTTCGATGGTGCCAGGGATTTTTAAGTTTGCAGTTCCTCTGCTCCTGGTAATAGAGGTCGGCATGTAGAGGTTTTCAATATTCAAATTTAACTTTCTCATTTCTGAATGACATACACATGATCATAAATATTTTTAAAATGAGTGTAGCAATCTACTTGTGAGGAAACAATACACTTGTACTGAATTATCCTAGTTTTCCTCTTAGAGCTGCTGTTTTCTTCAGGAGAAATTCAAGAATGTTTAAGTTAAGTGTGTTTGAAATCACAACTGTTTTGAGAAATTGTATTATCTGGAACTTGTAAGGGTGAACCTTTACCAGCCATAACAGAAAGTGACATCTTGCACAAGTAACATTTCAAACTGCTCATAAATTTTTGCGTGGCTGACATCAGTCATTGCAATATGTGCTGGGCCTCTGATGTCTCCCCATGAAACGGGCCATTGTGCCTCATTGAATAATGGCATTTTGCTCTGGGTGTGTGTGTATAAACTGAAAGACTAATACAACCCTAAGCATTGCTGCTATGTAAATAATATTTGGATGATTGAGAAACTGCTGTAAAACACTTGGAGATATGTGAATGAAATACACTGATAGGATAGAAAGAATCTACCTCTGTCAGTATTTGAGCCTGTATTTGCCATGGCACCTAAGTGTCTGCTTTTACTGAATAAAAATACCTGTAACAGAATCAAGAAGTACAGCTCTAAAGGATTCTCTGTGAAGTTATTTGGAGGGATCTGTCAGTTCTTGGCTATTTAATTAGCTCACCTGTGCGTTTACCAGACAGGAGACAGCTATCAGTTTTGACACTTGACTAGGAAGACAGGGCCATCACTTATCACCAGCTGGAACTGGACTGCAGCAAACTGGCAGAGACCTATTCTCAGCAACTGTTAAGAGGAGCTCCTCGTAAAGAGAAGATCTGAGACAACTCGCTACAGTCAACTGTTTTCTTCCCTTCAAGGTTTTAAGCTCCTGGCTGTTAGTTAGGGCTGAAGAGATTTGACAGCTGCTTTGGGAAATTGCAAGCAATGTACTTTTTATTCCTGACTCTCATTCAGTTATTAACAGCTTGTTTCCTTGTCACGTAATGTTATCCAAGCAGTGCTCTTGAACAGGGAAAGGACAGACAGGTTGAGTGGCACTAGGCATTTGGGTGTGCACGGCTGTGTGGCCATACTGTCTGGTAGAAGATTTATGCTCTTTTTATGCAAAGCTGCAGGTTAGTTTGTTTGTCTTCACTGTTATAGCTGAACTTTAAGCCTGTTAACTCAGAGAGAGACGCGTAAGGAAGAGTTCATGCTATCTCAGGCAATTTATGCAAGGAACTTTAGCTGAGCTTAATGTAATTTTCAGTTTATAATTTCAAGAGCTGCACAAGCCTTGTACATGAGGGACACTGAGCATTGTGTTTGTGTGGATTGGTTTGTGAGTGTGCATTCAGAGGTAGCTGAATGACTTGTCAGCTCTTGGGACTGATGGTGCCTGATTGATTTGAATACATTTGAAAATACATTTGATACCCTTTTGGAAAGTAAAATACCTGTCAATCACTATAAGCCTAATGACAGAAAGCAGATAAATGAAAGCAGGAAAAAGAAAGTGCATGAAAGAAAGACATTGGCTAAGAGGAAATTATCTTAACGTCAAGCTAGTGTCTAAAATGTAATCACAGAAAACAAACTATACAATTTAACTATTATCTCAACACATCATTGCTTTCCTCAGCTCTACAACCTCTGCATCCATTTCAGATCTCAAGTGAAATTGTCTCTGAGTTGGCGGGAGGGGAGAAATCCCAAATCCTTGACTCACACAAATTACCTGATTTCTTTCAGCAAACACCTGTTAAATGGCAGCAAGCCACAGGGAGCTTGGGATAACAGGCTCTGACTCTTGAGAAGGCACGTTGTACAGATTGTATGATATTTTGTATAGTTGTAATTTAGGTGGCAGAGAGGTAAGTTCCTGCTGTGCCTTGGGCTCTCCTTAAAGCAATTTTGAAGCAGTGTTGTCTGCCAAAGAATGAGGGTAGTGTGTTGATCTGGAGTAAAAGATGAGTCTACATGAGCTGTTTGTGTCTCTGACGTGTGTAGACAGATACAAAAGCACCCCATGTGCTAAAGAGGAAACAAAAATAAACAAACATGAAAATAGTATTTTATAGGTGTTGCTGCTAGAAACTTCTGACACTTGGCAGGCCGGAAACAGAAACATTCTTTTTTCCTCATTTACCAAAACCAAGAAGTTCCTACAGAGCATTTGACGCTTTGATGGACATAGCAGTTCTTAGGTGGTACAACATTTGCCCACTCAGATCTTGCATCATTTCCCCAAAGCCCTTGCCTACATATTAGGTATTTGCTTGTAACAGCTCCTTTTCCTCTCAGAAATAATGAAGTTCCAGCAGATATTTAGTAATATTTATTTTCATGGGTTTTAATTTTAAAAATTTTAATTTTTAATTTTTATTTTTGTGGTTTAGTTAAGGAGGTTGTTAAATGAGCTGTAACATGCTGTAGCTGTGAATGTCTATCCAAACTATTGACCAGTGTCAATGGTGTGGTTTTTAGTTTTAATTGTGTGGTTGTCTAAGTTTACTAATGACAATGTTTTAGAGCCTATTTTGGGGAAGAGACATCTCTTGATGCCTCAAAATTTGCTAATAAGCCTGTTGTAGATCACACAGGTTTTGTCTATTATTTCCACTAATTGCTCTGGACATACAGTTCTGTCTTACTTTCAGTAGTATTTTTGTAAAATCTTTTTTCTTTTCTGTCAACACTAGCATAGCCTGTAAACTTGAATTAGAATGAGGAGTTTGACATAAAGGAGTAGAGTCTTGTGTTTTGCAAAACTTTTAAATAAATAATAGTGACATGATTAAACACTGATATTCAAGTCAGTATTTCTAGAATTTGTAATTAGGCTACAAAATATGCTGTCACAGAGAAGAGCTGCAGTACTGTTGAAGCCGATGGTTCTCATGACAGTAACGGTTAGCCCAGACGTTCTGTATAGGCTAAAAAGCTTGTTACCTCTGTTCATCCGGATAGCGTGGATGCTCATTAAGTTATGAAGTTGTGTTTCTTCCAAACACCTGCATATTAGTGGTCCAGTAGTGCACAGAAATCTGATCTTTGGAACGTAAGTAGGTACTGCTCTGTCTGAAGGGCTGGACTGACTCCCTACAGGACAAAGACTTCTTGGAGATGTAAAAGGGTGTGCCCATCCACATGTTGGCTCTTGGGCTGTGTGTGTCTCAGGCATACCTGAGTTTTCCTGATACCAGCACTCCTTTACAGCCCCACTGCCAGGACCTTCCAAATCCTAGTTTGCTTTGAGTTTTCAGATTATTACTCAAAACTAGAAATGTTTTGGAGTGCCTTGGATGGCTGTAACATTAACTGGAGAGATACCTGTTCCTCTTCAGAAGCAGAAACCAAATTTTGCTGTTGTAGCCAGTAAATCTAGAGACAACGTACTGACATCTGCAGCATTATTGCAGACTTGTGCTTTTTCATGTGGCCCTAAGTCCCATACACAAATCATTTGCTGCAACCCAGGGTCAAAGCTGAACAACATGGGACTACAAACCGGGTAATTTGCATCAGCCTTTTAACAGGTATGTAGACTTTGAGGATTGTGCCTTGAAACTTGAACTGCATAATGGGATCTATACTCTCACCTGTCATAAATGTGACCTGTGTACTTATATACCTTCTTACACATCTACACCTCTACATCACAGAGGTGCAACTGAGACAAGCATTTAACCCAGGAATTGTTTATGGTAATACATAATGGGAGTGAAACCTATTGTAGATTTTGGTGGGAAGCTTCACGAGCCTGCACTGTCAATCCTGTATTTTGTGAGGAGGCAGGACCAGTAATTCCGTCCTTTCTGACAAGCCATCCCATGTAATTGCAAAAGAGATAATCTCATTTCTCCACCATTTTCCCTGACACCTGCTAATACACTGTTATAGGGATTCTTCATCATCATAAGACTATGTTGATTGCATGCAGCTTTGGTTTCTTTAACATTGGTGCGAAAAGCATTTTTATTGTCAAGCCTTCTGTCTTCTTCCTTTTTTTTTTTTCTTTTTTTTTCTTTAAAAAAAAAAGAAAGAAAAATTGGATCCAATTTTCATCGGACTAACATCAGCCTGAAGATATTTTCATCAGTTCTTGGCAGATGCTAGATGGACTGCATACTAATAAATGCCTTTTTGTGATTGTTTTCCTCACACTTAAGTCCATTTTCGGTGAGGACCATATGAAGTAATTCTAAGCTTTTAATTGTTTATGATATCTGGCGCTTCCAGACTCAGTGAATGTTTCTGTATCTGTGAAAGAGAATTATTAAGTACCAGAGAAAAATGCTGCCATGCTACTTGCTATTAATGCTGAGGAAGACCTGCCAAATCTTGCAGAATTTGTGCATGCTATAGAGGTAGAAAGAAGGGAAGCTTGCGGAGCTAATAATAGCAACAGCTTTGTGCCTAGGAGCCTCATAATTGTAACTCCATGATGACAGTCGGATTCAAAACGTGATGAAATCCGTATTTCTGTCTATTCCTGTGGGTCTTGGATCAGTTCTTACAAATCAAAGTTGAAAAGAAATTGGTATGTTTTTGCATAAGACCAAAAGATCCTTTCCACTTCAGATGCAGGCAGGTCTTTTTTACCATTTGACAGGATAAGGTTTTCGATATATTCATAATGTGTTTTAAATGAAGCATCCCCTGATCTTTAAGGCTGTCTCATGCAGTGTTGGCACAGCAGTTGCATCTACAAGCAGATAACAAGACCAGAATATGGTTGCTAATGCATTACTTCTGTCTCGCCCTTCTGTTGGTTACTTTCCTGGGAGTGTGCAGAGTGCTAAAGAACATGACTTGCTGTGGTTCAGCAGGCAGCATCATTCTAGTGTGGTTTGTGGACTACCAACAGTTCAGAGGTGGTAAAACCCCTCAGTGGGCTGTTCATTACAAGAGTGACTGGAGAAAGTGGACTTCTTAATCCCATGTGCACCAAGTGGTCTTCCCTGTTGTACCAAAACAACATGCCGTTTTTAGTTGCTTCATTTGAACCTGGGCAAGTTCCAAAGCAATGTCAACTGTATGTAGTATTACACACTAATGGCTTGTTGGTCCTGCCTCTCCCTGTATAGAGTCACAGAATCATAGAATGGTTTAGGTTGGAAGGGACCTTTAGAGGTCATCTAGTCCAACCCCCCTGCAGCGAGCAGGAACATCTTCAACTAGAGCAGGTTGCTCAGAGCCCCGTCCAACCTGACCTTGGATGTTTCTAGGGATGAGGCATCTACCACCTCTCTGGGCAACCTGT
>VZTV01032216.1:3317-27134 GCA_013400875.1 Anhinga rufa | reverse complement strand
ACCCAGGTGCAGGACCTTGCACTTGGCCTTGTTGACCCTCATGAGGTTCCCATGGGCCCACCTCTCCAGCCTGTCCAGGTCTCCCTGGATGACATCCTGTCCTTCTGGTGTGTCAACCACACCACCCAGCTTGGTGTCATCTGCAGACTTGCTGAGGGTGCACTCGATCCCACTGTCTCTGTTGTTGATGAAGATATTAAATAGTACCGGTCCCAGTACGGACTCCTGGGGGATGCCACTCGTCACCGGATATATGCAAGTGAAGGGTGCGATTAGATTGAACCTTTGTCTGAAATAGGTGAACAGCCTGCTCAGATGTATAAGTCTTAGATCTTTGAGCTTTCATTATATTCTTCTCATGTTTTTCCCTCTGGCACTTTTGTCACCTTCATTGGGAATGTTTCCTCAGTAGTGAGTGAGGCAGAAGTTCCAGGTTTGGCCTATGTAATTATTTAGGGTTGCCTAGGGATGCCTAAAGAAGCAATAAGAACAGAACTCTCCTATGTGGCAGTTCCTGCAAATACTTCTACAGCTTCCAACTAATTTTAAGTCAGGAGGTTTCCTGAGCAGGATACCAGTTTTGTCTGTTTGGTAGCCCTCAATCACTTTCTATACCAAGTATTTTGGCCCGTTGAATCCATGCACACTTGCATTCAGAGCATCCTTTATTAACAACAATACATTCAGGTGAAGAACTATGAACTTGTGACTCCTCCTGCTGTCATTTGATGCTGTAGTTTTCATATTGGATAAGACACTGTATAATCAATCCCTGCCTACCCCTGTTCATGCCGTGTCTGATTTTATACACTCCTGTCATGTTCTTCACACACCCGCCCCCATCTTCGTGTAAAGGAAGCAGGCACTTAAATTTCTGCATCTATATTTGCATCTGGTCAGATGAGATAGCACTGTTGTTGAGCACGTCAGCCTTTTATCTTGCTGCAAGGGAGTCTTCAGTTGTAATGGCCAACTTAGCATAGGTTCTCCAAAATGTCTTCATGAAACAAAGTGATTACCCCTGTGCCTGTTCCCCTCTTATTACAGCTCAGGAGCTGTAATAAGAGCTATGCTAGATAGTTCTAGAGAAACATCAGCAAGTAGTGAGATGGGAAGAGCAGTGGGTAGCAGTGAGGAAACTTTCCTTCCAGCAGAAGGAAACAGCTGGAAGATTCATTGTAGGATTAGTTGTTTTACTTGGCTTTTTAAAAGAAACCTTGTATTTAACTAAATCAACTACATATTCTAGCTCTGGGCAAGAGTGAGAATTTAAGCACTGAACACTGCCTATTAGAGGTAAAGATGCTGGAAGGTAGAAAATAATTCAAACATCTCCAGAGAGACAAAATTGGAAAGCTTAGAGTTAAATTGAAAATTCTAAAGGTGTGAACTTTGCCTGTTTCATATCAGTAAAACATTATTGTCTAAATCACAGAATCACAGAATCACAGAATGGTAGGGGTTGGAAGGGACCTCCAGAGATCATCTTGTCCAACCCCGCTGTGTGAGCAGGCACACCTAGAGCAGGGGGCACAGGACCATGTCCAGGCGGGGTTTGAATGTCTCCAGGGAAGGAGACTCCACAGCCTCTCTGGGCAGCCTGGGCCACTGCTCTGGCACCCTCACAGGAAAGGAGTTTTTCCTCATAATCAAGTGTTCCAGCTTGTGCCCGTTGCCCCTTGTCCTGTCATCAGGCACCACTGAAGAGTCCAGTCCCATCCTCGTGACACCCACCCTTCAGATACTTATAAACATTGATAAGGTCCCCCTTCAGTCTTCTCTTCTCCAGGCTGAACAAACCCAGGTCTCTCAGCCTTTCCTCATAAGGGAGATGCTCCAGTCAAAATTGTGAAGTCCTTCACAATAGTAACTGACTAGCTGTAATACTTCTGCAGAGATTTTTAAACTTAAAACTCTAGAGTCAGTTTCTAAAAGTGAATTTTTAAGTGTCTGAGGGAGCAAGGATCAGAAATGTCAATGATATTCGACACTAAGTCTTGAAGCAAAAATTGCTGGAATCTTTTGTCAAGATGTGATGATGGATTCTTTATTGCCGTCAAACTGGATGTTTTTCTAAAAGATGCAATCTAGTTGTAACAAGACTCCCTTCAGGGAATGCTTGTTCAGAGCAATCCTATGGCCTGTCTTCTGCTGGAGGTCATTGCAGTCTGTTCTTCTGGTCTTATCATAAAGAAATTAGGGAAGTCATATTCACGAAAAATGCCCATGTTGCGTTATTTAAATGATGCTTGGGTTTCAGTGCTGAGCACAGGAAAATCAAGTAACAGTTGCTGGGCACTCTACATTTGTCAATCAAATAGATATTTCAAATACTCATTTATGTCCACCTAATTTTTTAATACTCTGGGGGGAAATCTTGACTTTAATCTCTAAAGACATTCTACAAATACAGCTGGAAAATTCTTTTAAGATTAAAAACAGGCAGAGGCTTTCCCCAAAACTTATTAAAAGCTTCACCTTCACAACTAGTTAATACTGAGGAAAGGGAAACGTGCTGGGTGTAACCCCATCTTTCTTCCTTGGACATGGCTCATGCACAGGCAGGAATGTGGCCACAGGCTGTGTGCTGTCATAGGTCAGCGGGACACAGGAGTGCACCAGGATGTGTCAGGGCATTTCTCCACTTCTCTGAGTGTATTGTCCAAAAATAAAATTGTTAATGAGTCATCATAACTGCATGCCTCAGTTACATGTTTATATGATTGCAGTAATCTGTGCCTAACAGAGCTATTTTTCAAGTTTTTGGGAAATCTAGGCTGATACTCCCACAATACTCACATTTCTGGCAGCTTAGGAGGCATTCCTGTGGAGCTACAAGATTCAGCATCTTTTTAATAAAAATGGAATTATGAAATGAGACTTGAGACTGGATGTGTGGAGTATGCACTTTTAGGCCTGGCATTTAAATTTCTTGTTATTTCATCTCAGTTCAGGCTCTTTGTCCGTATTTTGGTCTTCACATACTGTTAAAATGCTCCCACTAGATTTTTTTCTGTGTCCTTAGGTCTCGAAGGAGATGATGTTATGGAGAACTACATAGCTTATAAAGTAGAGGACCCCTGTGTTTGCGTGGTGTATAACACGTGGGCTAGGAGATTTTGAGGGTACAAAAGCACTCTCCCTTCCCAGACAAAAATGAGTGCTTGGAGGGAGAGACAGAGAGGAACTGCTCTAAAAACTATCTTAGGATCTTTGCCATAATGTTTTGGGTTCTAACTTTGATTAAGATCCACATTTGTAGCCCTATCAATTTCCACCTGAAAATTGCTGTGTAGGGCCAGACTCCTCTTCCTTATAACAAATGAAACCTATTTTCTTTCCCTTTGTACTCTTACTGCTTGTGGGAGCAGGTGTACATATATCAGCATAACAACCACATTTTCTGAATACCTTGGATCCTGCTGAAGCTGTTTAACCACTTAAAAATTGCTTTTTCCTCAACAATTTTAAGAAAACAGACCATTTAAAACCATTATTTGTATTTTCATTTATAAGGACTTGCATTTATTCTTAAAAAAGACAGCAACAACAAAAAAATCCAAAATGCAGTTATGTAAAGTCTTTTCAATTACTGCTGAGCTTTGCATAGTTATAACACCTTTGCTTAATACATAAATATGGAGCTTTCTTGAGAAAATATTGCACTGGGGAGCTTGCAAAAAAGGAGACCAGTGACAGCTTTGCCTGGGCTTCCCAAAGACAAGTAGCTCTCTGACAGGTATTTATCCAGTGTCTCAGGAGTTAAAAGAAGCCAGCCCAAGAGTTGGAGGCTGTCCCCCCTGGCAAACGTGCACAGATTTGATTTGCACCGCATGAGTGCAGATTGTCACATAAGTGTATTCATAAAAAAGATGTTGAACAGGCTGGGACACCTGAGGATTGCACTTCTGCATCCACGCAGGTAATCACCTGCTGCTGTGGTGTAGTTGCCTTTGTAGATGTTGTAAGGCCTTCTGTGGAAAATGGAAATTAGGGGTCTCATTAGCATGGTGGCAGTTACCCGTGCCGAAGGCAGTGTTTATGTAATCTCTCCCTCCACATATATTCCTATTTCTGCTGATCTCCTGAAGGCAAAGGAGTGAAGGTACATTCAGGGCCCTGAGGCTGACCACCACACAGCAAGAAAGCTGATGGCAGCTCCTCCACGGCCAAGTGTGCTTAGCATCAACAGGGCTTGTCTAGGCAGTGCAACGGAAAGCAGCAGGGGCAGTGGGGAGAGAAGTGCTACTGACAACTTGTCTCTCAGTGTTCACCTTTTTGCATTTACTGGTAATTTTCTTCTCATGTACTCCATTACAGAGACCACGCTACCAGCTGCATGAGATGCAATGGCTAGTACGAGTATAGGTTGGGCTGGGCTGTTAATAAGTTATTGACTGAGACTTGCTCCATTGCCCTCTCATCTGTATGGTACTGTAGCAGGGGCAGCTTCAGTCAAGTATCTTACTCGTTTATGTTACAAAAGCCTGTCATTAAATAGTGAGAGGTAGTCCAGTGCTCACCAGACGAGGTGCTGAGTGGGCTGTGTGGAGTAGGGGTTGGACTAGACAAGGACACTGTGAAGCAGCCTGGCCTCTAGCTCTTTCAAACACCCAGTTGCCTTCCCTGGTGACCCCTGTGAGGGTGACCATTGCATCACCCAGTCATACGCCTCTTCTGAGCATTTAAGGAAAACACACAGCCCAGATACATAGGTCAGACTGAGACTGCTCACGTGCAAATCGACACGAGCCCCATTAACTGCGTGACCGTCTGGCACAGCGCCGTGCAGGATGTGAATGTCCACACCAGCACCAAACATGCAAGCTCTGGGAGAGGAGGGGGCTTGGGGACACAGAAGTTTGCAGAGACAAATTGACCTGACTTATAGTTGCTTTGGCTTGCTGGGGCTTTGCGCCAGCAGAGCCAGCCTCAGCCTGCTGCTGGAGTGACCCCCCCTGAGACCCTGCCTGGCATCGCTAGGCTCCAGCAGAGCGTGCAGGGCAGCCGCCCTAACGCTGGGCTGACACTCTTCCTTCAATTAAAGCGGGGGACTGCCAGCATGTGGGAAGCCATTAGCCTGAAGCATTGTATTGATTCTCCCTTCCCAGTGAGTAAGTGCTATTCTTTCACTTCTAAGGATTACGCTGCTTTGTCCGCTTTCTACTGAGCTAACTGCAGACTGAGTTTCCTGGGGAAAAAAAATACTGTCAAGTACCCTGTTTTCTTATTCTTATCTCATGTTTAGTTTCCTAATTGCAACTTGGAAGTATAATATCCTTCCTGCTAATTTTATTCTTTTGTATTTGGGAAATACTGCCAAGTCTGACAATGTCTTCCAGAGATGCAATGTTAAGATGTTTTTTCCCTGCTTCACAATGACAAAACTGTCAAGAAGCATTGGAGTCAAGAGAAACATGCATTTTGTGTGTGCCAGTGAAGCAGTGCTTATTATGTTTAGTTTAATTTAAATGTCTGCAACAGAGGGATGGGTTTATTTACACATTTCCTAATAATGATTTGAATCTGAAAATTATTTCTGCATTGGAGCGTAAGGACTTTGAGTGGATTTTCCCAAAAGCAGCTTA
This sequence comes from Anhinga rufa, assembly GCA_013400875.1. Lineage (NCBI taxonomy): Eukaryota > Metazoa > Chordata > Aves > Suliformes > Anhingidae > Anhinga > Anhinga rufa. The sequence goes on along the minus strand of VZTV01032216.1, from coordinate 21,546 downwards.
AGAGATTAGGTATCAACGTTCAGTAGAAGCTGGGGGCTACATCTTTTATACTCTGTATTGGAAACTTTCGCTTAGGGGACCTCCCATTTTCAAACCAAGGCTACTTACTGGTTCTCCTTTAATACCACACCGGAGTTTTTTGCTTGGAAATACCAATGCCAATGTAAAATGCATGGAGTTTTTTAAGACAATGTGTTTCCGTCAAGTCCAGGGAAGGAACACTGCCTGGCTGCACTTTGGGGTTGTGTGGGGGCACTGTGAGGCTTTCATCAGTACCGTGAGACCCTTGGGCTGCTCTCACAGAGATCGGTTAGCCTGCAGGCTCAGGAAGATATAATTGGGAGGGTAGATGGAAAAATAATGTTTCTTTGTCCAGACATGTCCCCTTTTCCATAGAAATAAAGAAATAAGTCAAGACATGAAGCTCTTCAAGCTTCTGTACTAATCAAGCCACGAACAGCGTCCCCATGTCTTGCAGAGCCCATTCCCCACTGTTCTTGTACCCTTGACTGTGGGACCGACTGCAGCTTTGCCTCATCCCTAAACTGCAAGTTGCTTCTAGAAGAGGGTGTGGGAGGGAAGGGAGGGCAAGAAGCACTTTGCAGACTGCTGTTGGAGAGTTCCGAGTAGTCTGTGTTGTACTGACCCTGTCAGTGGCCAAGCTGTGCTAGAATAATATCCGATCTTTTGCATGGTGTGTAGTGAGTGAGCTCTGGGATGAGACTCCTGTAAGACATGGGAATAAGTCTTTGTAATATTAGAAACTTGGTGCTAAATGACAGGGACAGGAAAACAAATACAAGAAGTCACTTTTAACACAAAATAGAACAAGTAACTCCCTGGGATCATTATATTTACAATGGCACTGCCTTGCTGACCTCTCAGAACTGGAGAAATCTTTTTCTTCTTTTTTTTTCTTTCTGGTGTTATAAGACAGATGCTGTATGCTCTTAAATAATGAAATAAGCCACATTCCACACAAGATAAGACACTGAAAATGGTGCTATAAATGTGCAGAGGTTGTGCATTTGCCAGTTAAAATAAATTCTTTCAAATAATTTGTTCTCTACAACTTTCCCCCTCAACAAATGTGCAGTTAATCACAGAGTGAAATCTCTTTCCCCGTGTAGATTGTGTTCCGGAAAATCAGCGATGTCAAACGTGAAGAAGAGGAGAGAATGAAGAGGAAGAACGAAGCGCCTCTGATCTTACCCCCGGACCACCCAGTCCGCCGGCTGTTCCAGAGGTTCAGGCAGCAGAAGGAAGCACGACTTGCAGCAGAGAGGGGCAGAGATCCAGATGACCTAGATGTGGAGAAGGGCAATGTTTTAGGGGAGCACTCCTCCGCCCGCTCGGTGGTCAAAGCCAGCGTTGTGACTGTACGGGAGAGTCCAGCAACCCCTGTATCGTACCAGTCCGCTTCAACATCTGGGGCATCTGACCAGGCAAAGCTGCAGGCCCCGACATCGGACTACGCAGGATGTAAAGTGTCAGGGGACTACCCCCGACGAAAAGGCTGGGCCAAGTTCAAAGACGCCTGTGGGAAAGGTGAAGACTGGAACAAGGTCTCTAAAGCAGAGTCCATGGAGACTTTACCAGAGAGAACTAAAGCTTCGGGAGAAGCTACCCTGAAGAAGACAGACTCCTGTGACAGTGGCATTACAAAAAGTGACTTGCGCTTGGATAATGTTGGGGAGACGAGAAGCCCGCAGGACCGCAGCCCGGTCCTCACCGAGGTCAAGCATTCCTTTTATCCCATTCCAGAACAGACTCTTCAGGCCACCATGCTAGAAGTGAAACACGAGTTGAAAGAGGACATCAAGGCTTTAAACACAAAAATGACCAATATAGAAAAACAGCTCGCTGAGATACTTAGGATATTAACCTCAAGAAGAAGCTCCCAGTCGCCACAGGAGTTGTTTGAAATATCAAGGCCCCAGTCTCCAGAATCAGAAAAAGACATGTTTGGAGATAGCTGAGGTGTTTCTTTTTAAAAACAAACGAACAAACCAACAAAAAAACAGCCCCCCTAATGTTATAAATTTAATCTTTCTTGAAAATGAGTGAGGGACCAGTTCACTAAGCATGTTCCCTGTGTCTAAAAAGGTACGGTAACAGGAATTGCAACCTCATGTCAAGATGGCAGCTGACTCTGAAGCCTTTTTGACAGCAAGGGTACAGTTTCTAAAGTTTTTCTTTTCTCCGTTGGTGCCCATTCCCCCCTGCTCCCCCTCTCTCCCTCAGGATGTTGGAATAAGAATTTTGACAGCAGCAGCCCTCCCCGTGAATCCCAGGTGACCTCTGAGGTTTTTGGAGCATGCCTTACCCCGTTAGCTTATGTTTTGCCTATATGAATAAGCACTTGCCAGGGTGCTTACGTTTTCAGCATTTGGTGGGGGTTTTTTTGCTGCTGCTGCTGTCACTGTCTCAGTCACGTGTACAGCATGTTAAATGTCACAGTATATTTTCATATATCTGTAATAATGCAAAGAGCAGTAGGAGATGTGCATGTCATTTCAATGGAACATGTGCTGCTCAGTACCGAAGTTACTTGTGGGTAGTCAGGATGAAAGATGAAAAAGATGAAAAAATTGCACGTTTTATTTGCAAGCTGGCATATTCCTAAATCGATTGCATTTAACAACATCCTCTCCAATAGCCACAGCATTTCAGGTCTGTTAATAAATGGGATCTTCCACATTCTCATTCACTGAGTCAGGGATACTGGTTTGCAAGAAGTTAACAAGTGTCTCAGATGTCTTTGAACATTGTTACCTTTAACTCCAGCTGCTGGGGGACAGAGGGCTGGGTGTGCAGCGTGCCTGAGCACAGCCCACTGGACAACGTATTGTGAGCATCAATAACAGCTCCTGCAGATTTGCCTCCCCATGAAAATACACTGTGGCATTTATGTCCTTTTTTTGCTATGAATCTGCTCTTTTAATTCTTGTAAAATTATTATTCAGAAGTTTCTGTTTTGATAATGTTCATTGTAGCCAAAGGCTTTCACAAAACTTTTAAAGGTTTTAGATTGTGGCATTTTCCTCTACATCCAAATGTATTGTTCCTGATCTAATCTAGCTAGTAAGCAAATGGATAGTAGAGGTAGAAATACAGAGCTTCTGTATACAAGTGCTATTGTAGCAAGGAAACAAAAAGATCTGCTTCTTAAAGAAGGAGATGTTTCCAAAACTTATATTTTCATAACTTTTTTTTGAGGAAGATTGAAGCACTTTACCAAAACTACTGTTCATTATTCATTAGGTAGGGTAGCATAGCTGGTATCATGGCTTGGGTTATCACCTTGGGATATAGGTGTATATTCACAATATATTCTCTCCACTGATCCGGTATGTTCACTATTTAACAGTAGGTTAGAGCTCAGAAGCATGGTGCAACACTGTTGGGTTTTCATTTTTAATGGCAATAGGTCTTAACACAGCGTGGGAGTAGTTAAGTCTCATTCTTTTTCCATGGTACTAAGTCATTTACAAAAAACACATGATTCTGGGGGGAAGATTTTTGTTAGTATTAAGTAAGGAAGAGGCAAGGAAAACAACCCATTTGAAAGGGTTTCTGCTGGCCTGATGCTTGCACGGTGCAATGCAGAACTGTGTCAGACATCCCTGGGGAAGTGTGAGGTCCACTGACGAACCGTCACAGTGGTGAAGCTGTGCTGTGCAAAGCTCCTAGCTCAGGTCTTGAAGTCAGTATATTTGTTTGTATCTGTTCCTGCAGTAATTGTCCTGCTCTCAAAGATGCTGATTATTCCAAGTGCATCACCACCATTTCCAGGTCCAGAGGCAGCTGGTTTGGGATTGGCTTCCAAGGGTCTTACACCGTGGTTCGATGTGGAAGTGCCCACGGATTGTAAACTCTTACCCAAGGATTGAAATATTCCTGAGAAACAGCTGTAGGTCACTTTTCCCCTCCCACAAGAAAAGACATTAGGGAGGTGACTTGCTCTGAAACCAAGGTGCCATTTCCTTAATTTATTTCTGGTTCCATGTTTAGGTTTTCCCAGTGGTAACTGGTGTCTTTTACAGTTAGGTATTGCAGATGTGCAGTACTGAGGAAGGCTCTCTTTGACCAAAGTCACCCTGGGTGTTTGGTGCATTAATCACTATACGTGGCAACAGGTACCTGTAATAACTGTGGCATGATTGCCATAAGAAATCCATACATCAATGGTTTCAGGTACAAACTGTCGAATGGCTTTTTTCTTTCTAGTCTCCTCAGTCAGTAAATTCACTGGATAATGAAATTATGCCTAAGTAAGCCACAGGTGTACTGATATGCAAGGATTTATAATTGATGCCCAAAAGTTCCAGCAAGGTTTTAGAGACTGACTTGGAGCCAGTTTCCTAATCCAGGCAAATTCCTCGTCAGCGTTATGTTGCTGAAACTAGGTTTTCTTTGTAAAATTTTTGAAAGGCTGAGAGTCTTGCTGAATTTAGCAAGCGCTTTGTGAAAGAGTCACCCATCTACCTGCAGCTGGATGAATGTGGAAGTCAGCTTATCCCAGGTGTTTGAGGGAGGAAATGCATATAAACTCCCCAGTATGTGCCCAGTATCTTGTGCAGACAGAAGTAGATGTGCAGTTGCACGTTACCTGACCCTTTGCTGCTGATACTGAGTTGATGTTTCTCAGAGGTATTTTTATGTGCCCTCAGGGATATGTTAAAGGTTATTCTGGTGTTGCCAATTGCCCAGGTCTAGCGTCACGGCAGGGTCAGCTCCAGAAGCCCTGTAATTAGCCACATCTGTGAATGAAGGAACCCAAGTCCCCGTTTGCTGGGGGTACTTCTAGTGCAGCCTGAAGTTCACTACAATACTATACTCCTGCACACCCTGTTTGACAACAGGTGGGTGCAGCATGGAGTCCATCTATATGGCTTTTATGAGGCTCTTATAATGGCCTATAAAGCCACTTATAAAACATTTGTAAAGCCTTCAGATATTTTCATATACTCTGGAATGATGCTTAAAATTTAATGTCTTTGAAGATCATGGCCAAAGTTGATTTTGTTACGGTCATGAAACTCCAGAGAAACTCTGCTCCTTATGGCACCTTTAGGGTGTCTGCTCCAGGTCAGCACTGACAGCAGTCAATGTCATTCAGATTTGCACAGCTGTAACTGAGATTAGACCCATTTTATTATGACTTTATGAACTGGCAGGCACTAAAACTAGTTGTAGGAGACTGCATCAACCCTCAGTAACCCAAATATGTTGTAAAAGAATTTGAAAAAAATAGACTGTCTGGGATGAGCTCTGGTCTTTGGACTCCCTGGGCTACCGAGTGGTTAAAATGAGCAAAACCTTGCTGTCTATGGGACATCACTCCTTTGAACCTCCACCTAATTTGGACCTGTGCGGTGGCGCCCAGGCTCCGCAGCTGCAGCACTTTTCTTTTAAAGAGTGATTGAAAGCACCTCTGTTACAAATCGGTCTTTCTCCATTGAGTCTTAGATGCCTACGGCTGGACGTCGTGGGTACTCCCTGTATTTGTTACTTGTTCTTTCATTTTACTTGTCAGCTTTTTTCCTTTTTCTTTTGTTTCTCCCTACATCTTGCGTAAGCCTTTTCACTTAAATTATTTTTCAGCTTAGAAATGAATGATCTCTGAACATGAGACTCTGCCCCTTAACAAGCAAATGCTTGTACATACTGTAAGAAAAAAGAAAAAACGAAAGGGCCTCAGTTTTGACTACGCTCTGGCGTAGTGCTTCTGGCATTTAACAACCTGCTAAATAACATGCATTAATCTAAAAGAAAGAGGTGGTTTGTTCCATTTTTACTATATGATGGAATTAGATTTCAGTCAAAAGCAGGTAGTTCAGAGAAAGAGCCTGGGTTGTGGTTTGGTAAAATGGGAACTTCTAAAAGTTCCTGCTTAAACTGTTGGAAAGAATAGCAATATGCAGCGTAGGATTAAAAAAGCAAACCCCAACCCTCACCCCTACCATGTTCAGATACTTTTACTTCTGTCTGGTATTACATGTATACTTTTAAAAACACCATTCTTGCTTTAAATCTCTTTCACAGCGCTGCCCTGAATCCCAGCGAACACCCTGTTTAACAGCTTCGAAGGTGATGTTCTGCTTCTACAGTACTTCACTTTAATGAACCGAACAAGATATTTACTGTGAATAGCCGGTGATATATTCTCAATCACTCTTTAACCAGTCTGTGAAAGAATTTAATACATGATTTGTCTTTACTATATAAACAACAAAGTGTATGATTACACTTGTGCAGATGCGTGTACACACATATATATAATATCTATGTATAGATAAGTCTATGGATTGCATTTTTGTTAAGTAAAAGCACATCCCTCATTTAATGATTCCAGTTCAAGAAGGGAGCTTAAGTCTTCCCAGTAGACATCCACTGAATGTCCTAGGTAGTATTTTGTTTGTTAACTGTTGAACTTTTAAGGCCATGACTTTTGGTTTCTCTAGTTGGCCTCAACTTTATACTGTTAGTCTGGCGAATATTGTGACTGAGAGAAGATCTGGCAAGCGTTGTGATGGTCAGGAAACAGAAATGCATGTGAAGTTGGAAAAATGCTGTATCATAGTGGCTTATGAGCCTTGTTCCCACCGACTATTTGTTGCTTGCAGTATCTCTGAAGCGAAGCTGCCCTGGTAGTGCTTCTTGTGGCTTCTCCTGCAAGAGGGATAGGGGGATAAATGGATTTATTTTTCCTGGTACCAGGGGCTGTCTCAAGGGTGCTGAGCCTGTCCTTCTTCTCATGGGCAGCATAACACATGGTCGCTGCACCTCTGCTTTCTTGTCCTGGTGTTAGGTGGTAAAAAGCATCTTCTACTGAATTCTTCATTTCCACGTAGTCTCCTGTGGGTGTATTGGCAATAACAACGTCTGTGTTTCAGCTGCACTTCTGATTCATTAAGACAAACCTTTCAGAGAGAGTCCCGTGCAGGGGAAGCTCCAGAAATCTGAGGTGAGGCACAGTAGGTTACTGTATCCTCCAATCTGACATAGTTTTGACCACACTGTTGTGGCAAGCATTGATTCAATTAAATAAAAATAAAGCTTTTTGCAATAAGATACATCCAACATTTAGCCTTAAGACCCTTTCATAAGTGATATAACTCAAACTGTGATTCCATTCTCCTTCCTTCTTAACGTTCCGTAGTATTTACAGTGTTGCCTAAAGATGAAGCACTTTGATTAGCTTTCTAAATCAAATGGAAATCACTTGCTGGTAATCACATTTCTTTCTGCACTTATTGCCTTCTTATTAGGATGATTCATTACTCCAATAGCCCTCTCCCCTCACAAAACAAAGAGACGTAACTATTGTCTAAACACTTTTGGATATCAGGGAGCCAACCCCTCATATCACGAAAGTGATTGTTTCAAAGATATTTTTTACAGTTCAACACAGCTAATGTGAATTTACCTGCGACTGTAATTTGTTTCAAGCTGATTGTCGAGTGTTGTGTAAACATATTTGACGCGTAATCCCAGAACATCTCTGTAACTGGATCTAAATGCCTAATGTTAACAAAACAGTTTGGGGTTTTCACTAATTGTTCTGAAAGGCTCATGGTTTTTTTCTTCTTCCCACTGAATCTGTGACCACTAACATAGAAAAAGAATCATTTTAGCTGTAGATGAAAGAAGTTCAATAATCTTGTATCAGGATGAACTGCTATATAAAGAAATACCAAGTTTTCTAATGAATGTGTTCTATTATTGTATCTACATACAATCAAGATTTGTACATCTGTTGGAGACCTGTCTGCGTTTCAATATTTAGCCACCACTGCATGGACACTTTATTGATATGCAGTTAATGCAGTTGCTTTGGCGCTTTTCAATGTACTTCACTTGTTTTTATCCTTTCAGAAATCCACCAAATACTCTCGGTTCTTTTTCTTTGCATTTGTCACTTTGTTCATTGAAGCATGACTAGAAAAAGAGAACGAGTAGATACTATTTTTGTGGTCAGCAAAGCAGCTGCCAGTAGATAGACAGTGTGTGTACATATGTGTGTAAGTATACACACTGTCTGGGAATGTTTCAGTTACAAATGCAGCCACCTACATTAATGATATCCCTATTCAACATTTTTAAACAAGCACAAATAATATTTGTAAAAAAAAAGTTTAATTTTATTTATTATAGTAATAAACTATTTTATACATTATAGTTGCTTTGGTGTGCTTTTCTATGTGTTGAATATGTGCTTATAAGATCAACAGGGGGATATTAAAGTAGTCTCTAGAACTTCCGGCTAGCCATTTTTTTGCCGTTGTTTTGTATCTCTAGTGTTATCAGTAGGAAGTTTGATATTACTGTTTTGGTTGTGAATAGTTCAGGTTGTTTCCTCAGATTTCTGTCTGCCGTGTATCAGTACAGTAGGGATTTACACTTCCAGGGTCACTGTGGACTGAACTCAGGTGTTCTGTAAAGTGAATATCCTGGCACCCCAGGCAGCGTCCTACACTGTGGACTCCAGTCTGGGCCCGGCATCTGCTGAGCAGGAACGAGATCACCTGAGGACTGGCTGTGACCTGTCTGAAATGACTGTCTGATATCCTGAGGGTGTCTGTAGTCGGTCTGTGGTTCAGACTGTGCTCACTATTGCAATATCTGAGAACTATTATAAAATTTCTGGAAACCAGAGTATTAGAGGCCAAAGAGGCTTCTGCTCTCCCATCATCTGCTGCAGAGGAAGGTGCCTTACTGTGGACGTACACGAAGACAAAAACAACAGGGAGGAAGCTAGTACTGTGTCTCCTGCCAGCGATGCTGCTGCAACAAGCAGCAATGAATATTATTTTGTTGGCTACCTCAGCAAAGAAGTCCATAACCAGAGGTGACGGGAGAGGGAGATCCTTTCAGATCAGGATGGGCATACATGACAGGATCATGCACAGCAGCCGTTCCTGCGGGCCAGCAGCCGCTCTGGACGTATATACAAAGTTTTAGTCTTCAGGATGTCTGCCTAGGCCCTCTGAGCTTCACACCCATTTTTGTGGTTCAGTCTCCATCCTCTTGTTTGAGGGTCTAGTGAACGCGGCTGCCACCTGTATTAAGACACTTCATGAGATTGTGAATCTCATCTTCAAAAGAACAGCAATAAAGCATAAGCTTTCAGACTGCAGAGCTGAGGATGAACCGTACTGAGAGCAGCCAAGGAGCACAATGAGGAGCTATTTTTAACATCATTCCTCCATCCACTGTAGTATGTGGTGTGACAGGATCTCCGGTCGCTAGTATAGTTTCACTGGCCAGTATGAAAATCCAGTTTTCTTTTGCCTAATGTTATATACAGTGTTCCCTGTACTTATTAGGAAATGGAAAATTACCATAATGAAGGCATGTACTTTTTTTTTTTTTGAGGTCTCCAGAGGCTGTTGTTCTCATTTTCTGAACTCTCCATTATTTTCTTTGCTCAGGCTTTTCCTGCATTCTTAGCAGCCTCCTGGTTGTGCTGCAAGCTTAAATTAGTGCAAAGAGGGATAGCATTGCCCACACAATGTTCCCTAGCCCAGCTTCCCTCCCCTCATCAGCCCTACAGAATTTCAAACCAAAGGTTATTAATTACAGCACTTTTGGCCCAAATTTGTGTGACAAACCACAAAAGTTCCTGTTCCACAAGCTGGCCCATCAGGCCTGGGCTCAGCTGAGCAGCAGCAGCCAGCGGCCCCCTTGCCCACCTGCGCCAGCCCCTGCTCCTCATTCATACACCTGGGAGCATGTTCAGAGCAGGGACAAAAGGTTTCTAGACCATGGGGCAGGTGCTGTGGCTTCTGACTTCTCTCAGCAATAACTGCAGGTATGCTGTGTTTATTATGAATTAGTGTGCAAAGGGCAACACCTACAAGATGCCTGAGGTTGCATAGCTAGAGGAGAGCTCTGGGTTGGGGCATGCGTAATGATGAACAGCCTTCCTGGGGCTGTAAAGGAGCCCCTTGCTGGTAGTACTGGCTGATGGAGGACCTGGACCCCACGGAGCCTTCCACGCTGCTGCGTGTGTGGCAGCTGCTGGGGACCCCTCCCAGGGATGCGGGGCTTTACCTGGCTGGGTCTGCGGCCCCAGGGTGCTCAGCTACAGGGGCAACAGCAACAATCTCCGGGGCAGTCTGCGACACGTCGGCTTGTGGGGAGGTGTGTGTTGCTTACACGGTTTTGAATTTTGCGTTTGGTAATGGGGGTTATTTAGTTGCCCTGTGGTGCGTTTTGGTGTCTCTGCTGAGGTCAGAAGTGCTCAGGCTCCAGTGCTTTTTGGAACTGGAGTAAATACGACCAGCATAAAGCAGCTCTTCTGTGCTGTGAGAACCTGTGGGACTGAATTGCAGCAAATCCACCCCCTCTTGCACATGTGTGCATTAGCAATGTCTTTTATTTGCTCCCCCGCCCCCATCGCTAAAGGAACATCAAAACTGTTTCTGTTCAGTGTGTGCCAGCCATGCGTCTGCCTGGTGTGGGCAGATGCTCGGGACAGCCTGCCAAAACTCGGGGGGAAGCAATGAGCCTAGTGGCCGTCAGCCCCCTCGTTTAGCGAGAGCTGGCCGCTACACTCCAACCTGCCCACCCACGGCAGGCACTGAGACTCGAGGGCATCTTGGCTGATCTGCTTTCCGTGCTTCCCTTGTGCTCCACTGAGGTCGGGTGGCCAGTAAGGCTGCAAATCCAACTGGAAAACGCTGAGAAGGATGTGGTGTTGCTATGGTATTTATTACTGCCAGTTGTGTGAGGGGTTTCATTGCAACAGGCATCTAGCGTATAAAGAATATCGGCAACTACAAATATTTTTCACCCAGACAGTTGCGTTTTCGCTCCTTTCATTCTAATTCACCACAACCTCAGTGACAGTATGTGGAAGCTGGGAGGAATAACCCATCCAGTTCTTGAAAGGCAGAATGAGTTAAAACCTGCAAGAGATCCAAAGGTGGCATTAGAGTAACTGAACTCCTAACACGGCTGCCAGAAGCAGATATGAAAACGCTTGTGCACAGCCATATCTGCAAAATACATGTGCTCAAGCCTTGCCTTTTTTTTTCCTTTCCTCTTCCTTTTCCATTCCTGTTCCCCCCCTTTCTAATCAAGTTCAAGCGCTCATGTAGCACAGCCAAGTTCAAATTTAATCTGCCCCATGGCACAGGCGTAGGTTTAAAACAAGCTTACCTTTGGCAGGTTCATCTGTCATGACTGAATCTCAACCTTTCTCACTAAAAATCCCACCTGGCACTGACAGAGGCAGGAGCGCCTGACCTCCAAGAGTTTGCTTTTCAGGCGACACACTCTTCTTGTTTTTCACAGGGTTTCTTTTATTTTTGTTGAGGTTTTTTTAATCTTTTTTCACTTATAGAGTTTTTCTTGAACAGGCGTCTGTTCAGGCGGATGAGGAATGAGGCGAAAGTATGGCTTTGNGGGGGGGCACGTAGCCGCTGTGAATGTCGCTGTAGTTTGTATGTGCAGATCTGAGGGGGACGAGCTCTGGTTATGGGTATTTGCCTCCATATCCCTGTTCTCCTAGCTGAAATACACAACTTGGGGGGGAACCACCTGTGCGGGAGTATCCGTTACGTGTGTGGATTTTCTAGAAAGGGAGGACTGTGGGCTCTTCTTCAGCCGGGGTTACCAGCGCGGGGAAACGCTAGGCAGCGGTAGCACACTGAGCGCAGTATTAAACCTGGGAGCTACTGCGTGCTCAGCAACAGGACCAAGGCAGCTCAACAAGAAATGGTTCCCTGCAAGCAGTGGCTCACGGTGAAGGAAAATACAGGTAGCTTTCAAACCTCTCTGGCAATCTTTTTTTGTGAGTGTTACGGTTAAGCAGAAGGTATTTTAGAAGAACTAACGATAACAGGAAAATTTACTGAACATTCTCAGCTGTGGCGTGAGGATAGGAGAGAGAGCTAAGGTAATCCGTATGTGGCCCCAAGTCAAAATAAAGTGCTTGTTTTGGTTTTCCTGGAGGATGATGATACTGCGCATGCAGCCATATTGAACCTGGCTATTGGAAGTGTGGAGACAGAAATATAAACTGAAACAGTTCAGCCGAAAGCTAAACTGAAAAAAGCACCCCTTGGGAAAGTGTGTAGAAACTGTGCATGAACTACTCCAGGAAATTACAGTTCTGGCAAAAAGAATTGTAAATGGCTCTGGAAAATGGGGGTGGGTGCATCTCATTTGTGAGCAAAAAGTAAAGCAGCTGTAGTCAGGTGTGCTGAGAAGCTGCAGGCTGGTTGCTCTGACCTCGATGGTAGATCAGGTGTCAGTAGAAGAGTCTACGGTTGCGGCAGTAAATGGAAGAAGCATATAGTGTAGCCAAAGTACAGCTTTGGCTGTCTGTCCTGATGGGTTGAATCTGCTGCATTTCCTTTGTCCAGGAAAATCGGTTATGGAGGAAACCTAGCTGTGTCTCAGGAAAGTATCTGAGGAAAGCCTAGGAAAACAAAGAGCGAGAGTGCGGGCTGCAAACCCGCCACAGGGGCAGACAGCAGCGAGGGAGCAGGAGAAGCTGAATGAAAGCACAGTACTGGCACAAGAGCAAACGGGACTGACTGCCCAGGAAGCTCCTTCGGCTGTGGGTTGTAAAGGGCTGTAGCCCTCTGTGTTGCCATCTGCTCAGCAGCTGCTGTAGTTTCATTAGTGGAGTGTGGCTGTCTTCGGGAAGGAGCTGTGAGATACTTCACCTGGCCTAAGTTGTCTCTGCCCGTGTCGGAGGGTACCCTTGTGTTACTGCCAGAAGCCTTACAGTTTTAAAGATTTAGCCTGGAAACCTTATTATAATGAAAATGTCATTTTTCTTAAAACGGCATTAAGTAATAAGCCTTCAAGTACTCCAAAAGCAGTACGCTATTGTATTTTGAATGACTGTCATGCTTTTTAAACCCTTATAACCATGTCAGGGCTCACACTAAACTTGCACTTGCTCTTGGTGTCAGTGGTTATTGGCACAACCACTCAAGGCAAGCAGGATGTCTTCAGAGACTGAAGACCCTTTGTAGGTCTCGTATTTTTACCAAGTGATGTTTGGCAGGATTTGATCAGATTGTGGAACTCTGAGAATAAGTAACGTGAGCAAAGGTCGCTGAAGACTCGGCAGATGGTACCAGCAGAGTGTGATGTGTGGGTGAAGGAATGTCACAGCTGGCAAGCTTTGAGTTTAGGACGCAGAGCTCACTTGCTCACACATCCCTGGTGACCTTCTGGGATATCACTGTCTGGAGTGCCGGGGGCTCAAAACCTGCCTAGGGCTTGAAGGGTTAAAACCACTTAGTTTCCCAAAACCCTTCTGTTTGTTGCCAGGCTGGGAGGAGGTGCAGTCAGAGGCTCCTGGGCTGAAGGGTCCTGCGTCTCTGAACTCTGTAGAGGGTTTTCTCCATGGTTCGTTCTGTTTTGGCATTTCATAGCCCAGTGGCAATGGGTCTGTGGCGACGGGCTGGTAAAGTGAAGCCCAGGGCGAGCTGGGCTGCTGCTGCTGCGTGGTGTTTTAGTGTGGGGCCCAGGGTAAGGCTGTGCGTGGGGACAGTACTAAAGGGTATTTACCTCCCCAAGCCACAGCTCTTTGTACACCAGAGCCCCCGGCAGGCAGCAGTGGGGCTAGGCAAGCACTGGGCTCACTCGTTAGGCAGCCTGGTCCCGGGCAGATACTTGCCAAGACAGGACCTAGGCCATGCCCTTACTGTGTTTGTAGCACCCTCATGAGAACTGACCCTGATCAAGGGGTGGCCTTGAGGCAGGATGCCAAGAGGTGGGGGAAGGCAGCTGAGAGATTGCTGAAGTAGCCTGGAGCAGAGATGTGGTCAAATGAATGTTCTTAGCCTGTAATTTCAGCATAAATGACCACCTCAGCACAAAACTACCACCACAAGAGTAAAGAAACCCATAACTATAAATTAGCAGTAACATCATTTAAAGAACTGTCACATAAACGCTTATTTTTATCTCTGCAATTTGGCTTACTATAAGGTAATCCTCCCACATATCTGAGCCCTTAAAACAACCTTAACCTTTCCAGCAGCAGTCTGAAAAAAAATCAGCTGGATCTTCTTTTTCCCCCTCAGACTTGCCTTTTAAATTAATTTACCAACAGTGTAGATGTTTCTGGTCTTCTAGTATCATTTCCAGTTGTTCTATTTTTGCCACCTAATTTTGGAAACTCAAATGCACTTAGTGCAGGGATGGAAGCTCTATGGTCCATAAAAATTAATTAATCTTGTCAAGAAAGATCAGCTCTAGAGGGAGTGCTAATACAATTTAAACGTCACAGGTCATAACCAAAGTTATGTTTCTGTATTATTTCTTCAGTAAACTTTAATTTTTCAGTGGTTGGCTGATGCACCTGTCAGCAATGCTTCACTTCAGCTACCCAACCATATGTAAAGTTCTTCTTAAATCCCTGTAGCTAGTGATGCGCTGTTATTACCTGTAGGCTGGCTGTTGCTGGGGAAGGTGCGAGCCACAGGTAGCCCATTTCATTTTACCCATTTCTGAAAGGTGCTGGTACGCAGGTACCTAAGGTTATTTACACTTAGACCAAACTGGCCCTGGATATGATGAACGGTGGTGCAGCCTACTTGTGGTCAAATTTGCCTGTTAAATCCTGACGATAGCCTAACCTGCTCTTGCCCAGACCTTTGTGACTCCTGGCATAAGGAATCAGGAGTTTTTTGAGTATCTGTTAGTGTGGTTGATTCCCTTGACTAATGCCGCCACGTGGTTTTCATCCTGTCGCTATCTGTGTTGGGTACTGAGTGCATGCGCCTGTTTCCTCCTGGAGCAGTAGTTTCCAAGGCCAGCGATGCTGACATGTGGCTGGAGGACTTATCTTGCTAAAGCTTGTGGGAGCTGCCCTGAATGGAGAGGTGCCGAGGCTGCCCAAAAGTCAGGTGTTGACACTCTTCAGCTCAGTCTAAAGTATCTGTGTCAGATCTGTTAGACATTTTCTTTTCCTTTTCTGCTCCTCCTGGGCATTGGTGGCATCCCCAAAAACCTCTCAAGCTTGGAGCAGCCAGTGCTTGCCCCCAGGCTTGGGATGCCTGAACTGAGTTGGTCCATCCCCAGTAAGCTCAGGCATAGGTGACTCGTGCCACAGGCAGCTGGGACTCGGCTGGTGCTCAGGTGCTCTGATGGGACCTGTGCTTGACATGATTGCATTTGCTGAAAGTGGAAATCTCAGATAAAAATAATTGTCTTCATCTTTTCTTCCTTTTACATGCAACTGAAGAAGGAACCGCTCCACAGCAGCTACTGGTGGAACTGCTGAATTCGGTTCACGTGCACACAACACCCCTGTGCATCCATCCCGTGTCAGCAGAGATGGCCTCTACCGAGAGAGTGGCTCTCAGAGGTCCCTTAATACAAGAAACAACCTATTGTAATGCAGATTTGCCCTCATCCCTCGAAAGTGTTACAGCCTCAGAATTCTTCACAAGCTTTGCTGCGAGCAGTATTTCGGCTGTCCCTGCGGGATTAAAATATACACCTTGACTAACAAGTGGCTGTGCGCTGGAAGTTATTTTGCAAAGCAATAATGGGCAGCGCTACTCGGGAAGGGGTGGGGGGGCTCCGAAGTGCAGGCAGGAGAAGCTGTGATAGACGATGCATAGCAATCTCCTCACTCTTCACAGCTCCTTGAAGAAAATTGTGCCAGCATGCCTGAGGAAGGCAAGCCTCTCCTGAGCAAGTGTGAGCTGCAACTGGCTCAAGGGCTAGCAGTGATGGAAGAAATTAAGTGGGTGTGCCAGAGAACAGAGAGGCAGTGTGTTTATTGCTATGACTAATAACAAAATTGCTGCAGGTTTTCATAGTTAAGCTCATTTTCTTCTGACCTGTGATAAGCTGGTTATTCCAACTAAGCTGCTTTTAGCTCTCAGATGTGAAAGAGATACGTGAGCAAAGCCTCACTTGCCCTCGAATTAATGCAGAATTAAAGAAAGAGCCACTTAGCATCATCTTACTGTCCCCAGCAGTAACGATGGCTGGGAGGGCTTTGTTAGCCAAGGAGGGGGTTAAGGGAAGGGGGAGGGTGTGGAGTGGCAGTTTTTCAGAATCACTTGTGAACTGTTTTTGTCAGTAGGCATCACGTGCCTGCCCATCTCCATTTCAGAGCCACCACCTTGGGGTTTTTTTGGTCACTGCACACTTGTGACTTCTGGGGGTCTATCGGCAGTAGCATCCCTGTCTGTCTATCTCTCCCGCCAAGTCTAGAAGTGCCTCCCCTTCAGTTCAAAATGGCCAATGTCTTATTTCGGCAATTTCTGTCTTTGTCAACTATTTCCTAGGTCCCTTAACCAGCTTTTCCTTCGTGTTTGGAAGTCTCCTCCTCCTCCTCTCCTCACCAATTTTTTTCTTCGGTAAGTAGAGTGTCTACTCCAGTCTCTTCCAGGCCTCTGCAAGCTCTCACCTCTCTAGGACTGTCACTGAGGACTTGCATGGAGGATGGCACTTCTGGCTACCACATAATTTCAATTACATCAGGTGCCAAACGATAATGAAGAGTCAATTCTCGGGTCATGCTGAGGAATATGCCTCCAAGCTGAAGGTATAAATGACTACATACATTTATAGTGCTTCAGGCACAGCCTGAGCTCGTAACAGAGCCCTGTGTCTGCCTGACCAAGCATGCCCCATGCCTTGCCTACTGGTGCTCTATAAGCAGGACGGAGCAGAAACTTTTTGAGTGGGCATGTTCTTGAAATACCTGTTTCAAAGTAGCAGGACAAAGAACCTCTGGAAAGGCTGGGAGTGAAGGAAATCTATTTATATCTCATACAATAAATATTTCAACTATAAGAAATAGTATCTATTTCTTAAATTGTGCAAGCACACTTGATACTTCTGACTGTGGACCAGGGTAGCAAGAGTCTAAAGGGAAGCGTCATTTTACTTGCATACTACTCTTGGTGACCATTCTCTTAAGCTTCACATGCTGAAGTCTCGCCTTAACTGATCTACAAAAGGTGTTATTTGCTTTTTAAACTCACACTATTAGGGAATGCACGTTCCGTGCAGTGCGCAAGAGGGATAAAAGTGACTAGTCCGCACTGCACCCATCCTGCAGGCTTTCAGTGCATCGTAGTGTTTCTTCACAGCAGCAGGGCACTTATTTTCCTTACACCAAACCGTAGCTTCCTAAGACAGAGTTCTCAAGCCAACAGTCAGTTTCAGCTTTATTTATAGAAACAGAAAAGGATCCAAAATTATGAAAGGTGTATAAAGCACTGAAAATAGAAAAAACAATTTTAGTTCAGAAATGAGCATACTCTAGATGAGCTTCAAGGTCATTTCCATATTGCAGTAGGAAGTTTTGCATGCATACAAATTGGAATCTAATCACTTAGTAGCCCCTCGTTTCATGTAATAATGGTAATCGATAAGACTGAAGAACAGACTCATGACTTTCTGCTCCAATGCTAATTCCATTTAATTACAAAGTTTGAGTTAAGTTTGAGGAAGTTCTTGCCCTTAGCTCAGTTCTACTCCAAAACGGAGGCCAATCTCAGGTTCTTTTAGTAAATTCAGAGGCTGAGAGCAACATACTTCTTTGTGGCTGAGAGGATTCCTGCAATCATCATAGTCAATCAGGAGGGCTATGCCTCTGGCCAGGCAGCATTCAAGGTAAGTCTTATTTTTCAACAGTCCATGGTATCTCCTAGAAATTACTTCCAGGGGGAATCGCAGCACTCTCATGGCAGGGAAAAGCTTTCTCTAAACATAAAGGGCTGGAGATTCTGCTTTGAAACAGCAAGAGACGGGCCTACTCTCTGGACAGGTAGAGAGCTGAAGCCTCTGCCCTTATTTCTTCCAGAACAAATGAAGGAGAAAAAGAAGGCTGCCATATTTCTGAGCAGCAGAAACATCAGAAATGCAGGCATTAAGCTGAAGCCTATCTCAGGGACTGAATTTCTTATTGAAGGGCTAAGCTATATCAGACTGAAGCTGCAGGGGTGATGGACAGTAGGATGCAAACTGTGCCTCCCAACAGGCCGAAATGGCTGCCAGGGGGCACAGAACAAGTTTTGACAGGAGTCCTTCTGCTTTGGGTGCAGGAAGCTGCTTTTGGAAGAATTCCTTCCCAGGATTGGTGGCCTTTTGCCAGGCCTAGGGGGAATGTCTAATTTTAGAAAGACTAAAGGTCTTCGGGTGGCTCTTCAGGAGCAGTTTAAAAAAATAACAGCTTGGGGAACACCCCTTGTGCCCGATGTGAGTAGGGTCTCCCCTCTCCCCAGAAAAC